>CAUJRU010002865.1:0-63128 GCA_963277665.1 Viscum album | reverse complement strand
ATTTATGTTTTAAGGATTCTGAATGATAAATTTGAAAAACCAAAGAAAATATTATACTTTGTATTTTCTTGATCCAATCAAGGATTATATTGAGGGATTCCATGGATAGGAAGATCAGTGATATAGATCAAGATGATTAAGGGACTCCAAGGAATTTGAATCTAGAGATGACACTAATCATCATATCCAGGTATTCCTAGAGTTTTCAACATCTGATCATCGTACTAAGGGAATTCCTAGTCAGGAATGAGATACCATTACTATTAGGTTGAAAAATGGGGATATATTATGTTAGGATTGTTTCGGGTTGGTCTCGAAACGCCTAATGGTTCCATATCTGTTGACGTGTGGACCTGCTTTCCGAAGGCAGGCGTTCACCAGATGGTCTGACCAGCGACGCTTAAGAAATCACATTGGCCGAGAGGATGGGAAGTCGAGCTCATCGCACCCTTTTGGGGGGAATTATTTCTTGTTCTAGGGATCTCTTATAGATTTAAGATGTATTCATATTTTCGTGAATATTTGGTTTATACCCAAGAATAGTATCCACAGATTTCTCATTGTTGGAAATGGTCAAGTGAACACAGGGGTTCTGAATCATTTATGCCCAAGGTTTACCATCCCTCATTGGATTAATGACCCTGAGGAGACAGAACTCATTGAGGCGGCACTAGGAGTGGCGTGGTGAATGGATGTGAAGATAGTCAAATCGACCGGTTGTTGGGCATGAACCTCATGGAGATTTCCTACATACAATGCCTCAGGGATAGGGATCGAGGTACACGTAGTTTGAAAGGGGAGCATCAGAGAACCAATGTGAAGGTGGACTCGGGAGTCCATTGGTGATCGGGCTTGAACCTCATGGAGGCTTCCTTCGTATCCCTGTGGTAGGGAATCAAATTCCTCATAGTTTGCATTGGCTTGGGACTTACGCTCTAAGGTAGCCTAGAATGATAGATTGGGTATTACACTCTGAGGAGGCCCAGGGCGATGGATTGGGGCTTACACTCTGAGGAGGCCCAGGGTGATGGATTGGGGTTTACACTCTGAGGAGGCCCAGGGCGATGGATTGGGGCTTACCCTCTAAGGAGGCCCATAGTGATGGATTGGGGCTTACACTCTGAGGAGGCCTAGGGTGATGGATTAGGGCTTACACTCTGAGGAGGCCCATAGTGTGGATTGGGGCTTACACTCTGAGGAGGCCCAGGGTGATGGATTGGGGCTTACACTCTGAGGAGGACCATAAGAGGATGTCATGGTCGATGCTTACTTTAAGCCCACGTGAGCCATTAACGATGTGAGAAATAAGAGGCAGCAGGGACTAGAGGATCACGTCACAAAAGGTGCGTCTGTGAGAAGTGGATTGGGGCTTACGGATGAGGGTGGACCATAAAGTTGGGGCTTACTCTGAGATGGGCACCCATGGTGTCTTCGTCTTGTCTGGTCATGAGGGCATCCCAACCCATTGGTGGGTTGAGGAATATAATGGGGGACAACACCTATGTGCAAGTGCACAAGCGGGATAACGCCAAGGGCGTTGGAATCAGTCCAAACAAAGGGAGATGAAAAGTGTGAATTACATGCCCAACATTCGGAACACAATGAGGGGGGCATGATGATGGAGGATAAATTCTGACCATGTTTGAAACACAGAATCCATATCACGTTAGCCTAAAATGGGGGCAGACAAGTCAGGGTCGACTGTTGACCACGTTCGAAACACATGACATGACTTGAAGTTTTTCCCAAAGTCTTCCAGGGGCATTGGCCCAGGATGGTAGGTGAGCCGAGGCGGCATGAGGACAGTCTGTTAGGGGGTCCCTTCAGACATGGAAGTGGATGAGGATCCAAATGAAGGATATGCAAAGCGTGGGGTGGAGTGATGGAATGTTTGAACATATTCCATCGCTATTGAAATAATGCCACTATAAACATGGCACGAGGCATATTATTCTTAGAGCATAAGGTATCTCTTGTATGGAGCAAGAAGTGTCTGATTATTTAATGATAGGGAATTCTATAGTTTATAGTCATGTAGAGAGGATTGTTTCCGTACAGTGTAACATCATATGGATAGGACTAGGGCCATAGAGTTTAACATCGTGTGGTTAGGACGAGGGTCATACAGTTTAACGTGATGTGGTCAGGATGATGGTCATAGAGTTTAACGTCATGTGGTCAGGACAATGGCCATATAGTTTAATGTCATGTGGTCATGATGACTAGTTAGGAGATTCCTAGCAATGGTTGGTGTGGGACATACGCAAGGGCGGCCCTTTCTGGATGAACCTAGCAAAATTTTCTAGGAAATAGGTTTATATAGGAAATTCATGATGAGTATATTGACTCATGGAATTTATAGGGAGGATATTGGGTGCACATAAGGGAGCAATGGAAAATCCCGACATCCCGTCCTGAAAAGCTCGCGGTGCGACTCCACATTTTTCATGGGGGTCAGCGGCGGTAGGGAAGGGACCACCTCAAAGGGCCGAGAGCACAGCCCCCGCGGAATGGACCAAAGAGTGCATGGGGTTTTCCGCATGGAGCTGGCTGTGAAGGAGATGGCTGCGAGGTGCCGACCACAAGGGACTGGCCGCATGTGGTTCGCGGTTTAGTTGTCCGCGAAGGGTGTCCATGGAGGAGCAGGTTGCGGAGGATATGGACGTCCGCAAAGGATGGTCGTGAAGGAGGCTATCCTTGAATGATGCTATCCACGAAGGATGCTGTCCGTGAAGGATGTTGTCCATAAAGGATGCTATCTGTGATGGGTGTCTGCAAAGGGGTTGGTGCCCGTCCTACTTTGCGCCCGCGGAGGGGTGTCTGCCTCTATTTCACGAACGACACTGGTCCATGGAGGAGATGGCCATCATCGAAGGAGATGGCCATCCACGAAGGAGGTGGCCTCTTGTGGATCACTGTTTGGTTTCCCCGCTACACGGAAGAGTGCATCCGCAGACGATATGGGTTCCGCAGATGGCCGTGGAACTTTACCACTGGGAGCAGTTTCTCCAACGCCTCCCCACGGGTTTTCACCCTTCCTTACTCTCCTAATTTTTGGTGCCCCTCGATGGTTATTTATTCTGTCACGACGAGGATGTATCATTGGGCCCATGTCACTTTCTTCAGAATCCCATGAATGAATCCCCATCCGCGAATGACTTTGTCAATCGGTATTTGATGAGTCTCGGTGAGGTTGCTTCGCAGCTGCACCCCAATCCGCCTTTATTACGTGAACGATGAGGTTCGCAGAAGCATGGGTAGGTTATCATAGTTTGAGGTGGTGGACCATCCTGGCGTCTGTCCTGCTTCGCGGCCACGGAGGGGCTTCCACCTCTAGTTCGCGAACGACAGCATCCGCGGGAGAGAGGTTCGCTGAACTGGCCGCGTATTGTTGCTGGGAGCCAGTACGCGGACCGGTTCGATTATTTTCCAAATTTTGGGTAATTGGATTCCCCATTTGTGGAATTTTCAAGACCCTAAAAATTCCCCCCATCAAACTAGGGTCCGATTGGAACAAAGAGGAGGCTATTCCGATGCAGAGTGGTCTTGAAACATGTTGTGTGATTAGACAATGCTCTAAATTTTTCCTGATCCAAGGGACTTAGCGAGAACAGTTTGACTATTTCTAGGGATTTGTAGAAAATCCCTACAAACTTTTTTTGGTCTTTTCATTTAATGCCCTAATTTTGCCTGGGCTCATTTAGTGTGAACCCAGTGGGTATGGCCCGACTTTTTCTTAGGTCTCCCTTTTCGGGTTTTCAGCCTAACAGCCTTTGTGCCTCTTTTCTTAGGTGGTTTAAAGTCTCACCATGAAGACTATCATTACTGATGGTTTAGGTCGAACAGCTTTGACCAGATATAGTGGGGAAAGGGCCCCAATGGGGTTTTACTGATTAAAAGATGTCTCAATACTCTTCAGATGCACGTGGAGGGAATCATGTTTAAATTTGAATGACATGCATGGCATGTCTCAAGGAATGGGAGTCGCGTTGGCATAAAGAGGTAGGAGGAGCATCACCTATGGAAATCTTGCCTTTGGTAGACAGTCCAGGGAAGATCAATATGCAGAGCCGCTAGGGGCATGGTATGCATAGTCATGCAAAGGTGTCCTTAAGTCAATGACACTCAATTTCTGATGGCCATAGAATTTCATGAATGTCCGGCTCATGGAAACCACCATGGGTGGCTTGGAGAATTATGAAAACCACCGGGGGTGGAACAGAAAGGGTATGTCACGTCTAAAATTTTTTTAGAACAACTATATCAATTATGAGTGTGGAAGCAAGGTTTTTGTCCTACGCATTTGTCTAGCATAAAGGACAGTTGGGGCTTGGCATAATTTAAATTCATGCAGCTGGGACATCATCTGGAATGGAACGACTTCTCCTAGTCCTCGTTAATCTTGTCAGAGATGTTCCACCATATTTAGGCAGGGTTGTGAAAGAGTTTGGTAAACTATAACTCAGAGGGTTTCTGAATCCTAGGATAGACATGGGGGCTCGGAGGCCAAGAGGCGTATAGAGAGAAGCATTGTCTAAGGAAATCATGCCTTTGGTAAATGGGCCAGGGGTGATCAATATGCACAGCCGCTGAGGGCATGGTATGCATAGTCATGAAAAGGTTTCCTTATGTCAATGATTTTATTCCCCCGATAGCCAGGAAACTTCAGGGAAGTTGATATTTGGGACCACCAGGGGTGGCTTATGAGATTTAGGGTTTTTCTGAGTACAGATTATGGTTTATGATGAATGGGTTCGTGGATACGAGGGAAACATCTAGACCGAACATCCCGATAATGGGTGAAGTAATCCCTTCACACGCAGGTGTGAGACGGTGGCTTGTGCCGGTCTGACCCTGTGCACTGAAGGATAGAGAAAAGCCTCCATTCCTTACTGAACCTGTGTCGGGTTTGAACGTGCAGTTTAGCATCATGCAGTAAAGACGAAGAGCATTATTAAAGGATGCTGTGCAGTTTAACGTCAATCAGTGAGGATGGGTGGCATTTTTCTTTCCTTTTCCAATGCTGTGTAGTTTAACATCGTGTAGCAAGGACAATTGAATGTGCAGTTTAATGTCGTGTGGTAAGGAAGAGGAGCATTGTCAAACCAGTAAAAATGCTTGTTGTTGGAGGCATTCCCCTGGATATTTAATACTAGGTCTTTGCAGCCTTACGCCAAGTGGACAAGATGTGATCCGTGCCGTTTGACGTCATGCGACAAGGACGTTGTTAAAAAGGCTGCTCTTGATCAGAATGAAACAAGGCCCGAATATCCTGGAATTTCCAAGATGTGGAGGGGGGTTTGATGGTGTAAATCATGGTTCTGGGGCTTCTTGGATCAGGAGAGATGACATGGAGGCTCTGAGGCCGGTAAGCTTACGGAGCTAGGAAGAGTATCACCCGGGGAAATCATTCCTTTGATAGACGGGCCAGGGGCAATAAATATGGATATCCGTTAAGATAATGGTATGCATAGTCATGAAAAGGTGTCTCCGGGTTGATGAATTTCCACCTTCGATGGCCATTAATGGTTATAAAGATCAGCAATTATCCGGGCCACGAAGTCTGTCATTGGGGAAGGAAATGTCTGAACATGTCGGGCATACTCGACCCTGGTTGTTGTTAAAGCTTAGAGAGCTCCCTACGTTGATTTACTATGTGTGCGAGGGTGTAACTTTACTACATAAATTCTAACATCGTGTGGTAAGGACGAGGTACTCCTAGTTTAGCGGTCGTAGAGCTCAGACCATTGGGTGACTATTACTTTAGTCACTCAAAGGATAACTGGGTCATCATGTTCTGATATACTTGGAAAAAGGTGGGTGATGAAGGTTGTAAACTGCAACTTTGAGTTTTCCCGGATTAGGAGGTGTGGCGTGGGGTCTCTAAGGCCGGTGAGTGTACGAGCTAGGAAGAGTACTACCCAAGGAAATCTTGCATTTGATGGATGAGCAATGGGCTATCATTATGCAGTGCCACTGAGGGAATGATATGAATAGTCATACAACGGTGTCCCCGGTTCGATAACTTTCCACTTCCGATGACTATGAATGATTACGAGAATCCGAGATTGCTCATAGTGCAGAGTTCGGCATGTGCAGATAATAGTGTCTGATTATACAAGAAACATCTTCACTACAATTGTTCATTGAGTCAATGTAGCATAGTCCTGGCTTGATGTTCGTTGATGCAGGTCGCTAGGTGAACCAGCGGTGGACACATAGGCTATCCAGGTAGTGGTACCTTGGAAACATTTGGATGTGAAAAGGGGAATGAACTTTTAAGCCACTGCTCCATAAATTTTTTGGATCGGGAGATGTGATATGGGGGCTATGAGGCCGGTAAGCGTACGGAGCTAGGAAGAGTGTCGCCTGTGGAATTCTTACCTTTGGTAGACGAGCCAATGGCTATCATTATGCAGAGCCGCTGAGGGCATGGAATGGATAGTCTTGCAAATGTGTCCACGAGTCGATGACCATCCACTTTCAATTGTTATGAATGGTTATGAAGATCCATAATTGTTCAGGTCGTGGATTCTAATGTATGGAGAGGATGCATCCAAATGTGCAAGGAGTATCTCCATCTCGTATCGCAGTGTGTCTTGTGTGCGTCACGATGAAGTCCATGTAGTTTAATGTCATGAAGTGGGGATGAATTCTGTGCAGTTTAACATCATGCGGTCCGGACGAAGTCCGTGTAGTTTATCGTCATGCTGTCAGGACGAAGTCTGTGCAGTTTAACGTCATGCAGTGAGGACGAAGTCCGTGCAGTTTAACATCATTCGGTAAGGACGAGCTATACACCACGTGCAGATCTGGTCTGTACATGGGGGGAAGGGGGAATTTTTAACATTATTTTCCATGCAGTTTAACATCGTGCGGTAAGGATGAAAAAATAAACCTCGTGCAGGTCTAGCCCATACACGGGGAAAAGGGAGCCTTTTTAAATCTTTCTATCCATGCAGTTTTACGTCATGCGGTAATGACGAGGAGTACACCCCGTGCTGGTCTGGTCCGTACGTGGGGGGAAAGGTCATTTTTATCTTTTATTCTGGGGGATGGGCAAGGACAGGGAACCCTCACGTCACTACGTATCCTGTGAGCGCAGGAATCAAGCCGCACATAGTTCTCTAGAATAAGTACTCCCCGTGCAGGGCTGGTCCGTACACGGGGGAAGGGGACATTGTATAACTTTTATTTTATTTCATTTAGAGGTTTTTGGGCTAGGAAGGGGAATCGTAGTGTCACTACGTATCCTGCGAGGGTAAGAATCAATCCATACATAGTTCTCTGAAAGAAGTACACCCCGTGCAGGTCTGGTCGATACACGGGGGGAGATGGGCATTGTTAAAACTTCTTGTCTGTGCAGTTTAACATCGTGCGGTATGGATGAGGGATACACCCCGTGCAGGTCTCGTCCATACACAGGGGGAAGTAGTTATTTTGAACTTTTATTTGGGAGTGGCTGGGACAGAACAGGGGATCCCAGTGTCACTATGTATCCTATGAGGCCAGGAATCAAGCCGTACGTAGTTATCTGAAATCTGTGCAGTTTAACGTCATGCAGTGAGGACGTGGAATACACCTTGTGCTGGTCTAGTCCGTCCATTGGGGAAAAAGGAATTTTTAAATCTTATTTTCTGTGCAGTTTAACGTCGTGTGGTAAGGGAGAAAGACATATAGTTTAACTTCATGTGGTTAGGACGAGGGGTATTATTAGATTCTGTGTAGTATAATGTCGTGTGGTAATTAAGAACTCCATTCAGTTTAATGTCATGTGGTGAGGACGTACTCCATGAAGTTTAACGTCATGCGGTGAGGACTTGGGACACACCCCGTGCAGGTATGGTCGGTACATGGGGGGAAGAATGCATTTTGAACTTTTATTTGGGAGTGGTTGGGCCATGACAGGGGATCCCGACGTGACTACGTATCTTGCGAGGGAAAGAATCATGCTGTATATAGTTCTCTGAAATCTGTGCAGTTTAACGTCATGATGTAAGGACAAGGAATACACCCCATGCCGGTCTGGTCCGTACACAAGAGCAGAAGACATTTTTAAATCTTATTATCTGTGTAGTTTAACGTCGTGCGGTAATGACGAAAGCCATACAGTTTAACGTCATGTGGTTAGGATGAGGGGTATTATTATATTCTATGCAGTGTAACATCATGTGACAAGGATGAACTCCATGCAGTTTAACATCATGTGGTGAAGATGTTCTCCACTTTTGGTTTCTATGCGAAATACCTCTTTAGGAATCTCGAATTGGTAGGAGCCCTGGTGACTTGCCCATTCATGGAGATTAGGGTATATTCTCCATTGGAGTAGACCTTGTGTACAACGTATGGTCCCTCCCATTTGGGATCCAGCTTTGGAGGCTTCTTTCCAGGTATCATTGGGTTCCGGAGGACCAACACTAATTCTCCTTCCATGAAAGACTGAAGACGGACCTTTTTGTTGAAGGCTCATGCGATCCGGTTCTAGTATACCTCCAGATGGTGCAAAGTGTGCAACCGCTTCTCATCTAGCTATTCTAATTCACCTATCCACTTTTCTGACTGCTCATCATCAGATAATTGATCACAGATGGCAACACAGTGTGAGGGAAGTTGGAGTTCAATGGGCAGGACCACCTCTATGTCGTACACCAATGAGTACGGGGTGACCCGAGTAGCGGTGCATATTGTGGTTCGATTAGCCCACAATGCATGGAAGAGTTTATCCACCCATGACTTCTTGTATTTGTCCACCATTTTATGGAGAATGTTGGGCAGGTTCTTGTTGAAAGCCCCTATCTGTCTGTTGGCCGCTGCATGGTAGCTGGATGTCTGGTTAGCCTTGATAACATACTCGTGGTATAGTTTCTCCAATTCAACATAGCAGAAGTTCGTGTTGTTGTCCATCAGTATTTCATGAGGGACACCAAATCTGGTGATGATATTTTACTTCACAAAGCTGACAATATTTCGTGCCCCAACTTCCTTGAGGGGTATGGCTTCTGCCCATTTTGAAAGGAATTCAGTTGTCGTGAGGATATACTTCAGTTGTTTGGCCGTGGTGGGAGGATATGGTCCCATGACGTCCATCCCCCAGACGGAAAACGACCAGGAGTACTTTGCTTGATGAAGTAACTTTGGTGTTTGGTGTATGAAGTTGTCATGAATCTGGCATGAGTGGCATTTTGTGGTAAAACGCTCGCAGTCTCATGCCACTATGGGCTAGTAGTACCCAAGCCTTCGAACCTGATGGGAATGCTTGGTCCTAGGTTGATGTGCTTCACACACTCTAGTATGTACTTCATTAATTACGGTAGCAGTTTCTTCTCCATCAATGCATCTGAGGAGCACTCCATTGAGGCGTCATTTGTATATGACCTCTTTCTAACCCACGCCGCCATATAGGAAAATGCTGATGGACCTTCTCCGTAATTTCTCTCTTTCAGCCCTTTCTGATGGATGTTCTCCCTGTTGAAGGTAGTTTTCATTGGGGTTCATCCAGCTAGTGGCAGGATCATATGGATTGGAGACAGGACTGAATTCATGGATTTCTTCTATATTGGTCTGAAAAAATGGCAATACCATTCGAAGGTGAGCAATACTGATCACCGTTTCATCCCAGCCTGGGTCAGATAGGGTTGTGGCCACATTGGTGAATGCATCAACCTGAGCGTTCTGAGACCGAGGATTATAGGTCAATGTTGGTTTTGTGGAGAATTCCGCCATTAACCCTCGGACTTGTTCAAAAAGGGGGATCGACACATCCTTTTTAATAGCATAGTCACCATAGACTTTCTTGATGACCAGTTCCGAGCCACCTTTTACCTTAAGGTGCTGTACATATACCTGTAGTGTGAGTTCCAGGCCTACAATGAGATCATGATATTTCGCTTCATTGTTCGTACATCCTTTTAAAAGGAGTAAGGAATATGGAAGGAATTCCTTTTCTGGGTACATGAGTACTATTCCCAATCCCACTTTGTTGAATCTGGGATCCTCCATCTTCTTCCCGGTTGGGCTTCGAGAGGCGCCGTCAAAGTACATTTCCCATGTTGGGAGCTCCTCTTGAACCTTGAAGATGTATTCATTAGGTAATTCAACGTTCGGTATGGAGGTCCCCACTGAGGGGTGCTCTTCCAGAAAGTGTGCTAATGCCTGGCCCTTGATGGCTTTTTGAGCCATAAACTGAATGTCAAACTATTACAGGATGACCGACAATCGGGATAGGCGTCCGGTTAGCATCGAGTGGCTGAGGATGTACATGATTGGGTTACTCTACAAGATCAAATGGACTTCATGATGCTGTAGATAATGTCACAACTTTTGAACTGCGAAGACCAAGGCTAAACAGCTCTTCTCAATGTTTGAGTATTGAGTCTCTGCATCAATCATGGTTCGACTGAGGTAATAGAGACTGTTTTCACTACCGGTGTCATTATTTTGTGTGAGGAAGGCTCCTAGTGATCGCTCTAAGGCTGTCACGTACAAGATGAGAGGTCTTCCTTCAACCGGGGGAATGAGCACTGGTGGGCATAAGAGGTACTTCTTCAAGTTTTCGAAGGCCTCTTGGCAGTTATCCGTCCATTGGTATGTGACCCCCTTATTCATTAACCTGGTGAAGGGAAAACATTTTCCATCTAGGCTGGCTATGAACCACCTAATATAGGCTAGGTGTCCTTGTAATACCCTCAACTTGGTGAGATTTCAGGGAGGTGGTAATCCAAGGATATCCTTTGTCTTCTCAGGGTCAACATCGATGCCACGATGGCATACGACGAAGCCAAGGAATTTCCCTGAGGTAACCCCAAAGGCGCATTTCAAGGGGTCTATCTTCAAGCTATGATGTCAAAGTTTGCTGAAGATGGTCTGATGGTCTGACAGGTCATCTGAGAACTGCCTTGATTTGACCACCAAGTCATCTACATAATAATTGACGAATTTCCCCAGAAATGGCTTGAAAATACGATGCATGGAGTGTTGATATGTGGTGCCAGCGTTCTTGAGACCAAAGGGAATGACCCTATAACATAATACCCCTCGAGGGGCCCTGAAGGCAGTGGATTCTTCGTCTTATTAGGCCATACTGATTTGATTATATCCAGAATAGTCATCCATGAAGGATATAGCCTCGTACCCAGCCGTCACATCGATTAATAATTCGGTGATGGGGACTGGGAAATCATCTTTCAGATAATGCCGATTGAGATCTCTGGAGTCAATGCAGACGCGGATTTGTCCGTTCTTTTTATTGACAAGGACTTTGTTGGAAAACCAAATGGGGTACTGGACCTCCTGAATGAATCCTGATTTATTGAGCTTATCGACATCAGCCTCTATTTTGGTGGCATGTGAGGGATGTATCCTTCTGGAAGCCTATTTATAGCCCCAGTGGTCTTCTGGAAGAGCCAAGGGACGTGTCGGCACTTCGGGATCGAGTCCCGACATTTCTGTTTAATTCCAGGAAAAAATATCCAGATGTTACCTAAAAAAAGAGCTATATACCTCATGCTCCTTAGGGAAGATGGCTGCACTAATGAGAGTAGGCTCAGATCTTAGTCGGTACCCAGGTTTATTTCCTTGAGCTCATTCACCGTGGTAGAGGTACCATCATCAAATGCAGGAGGTGCATCCCTGATATCTTCCCCCTCTTCTTCTCCCAAATCCTCGTCTTCTTGATCCGACATGGGGAGAGTTTCCGGCACAGGTTCTCGGGGGTTTGAGGGCGAGGTGTCATGGGCACCCCCGCTCGAGTATTCTTCCACATATTGTGGTTTGGCAAACATTCCCGCATTGTCACACTCATCTGTTGTGGATGAAGTCATGAATATAGCTAGGTGTGTGTCTGAACTTGAACCCCTGCTTTCAATATGGTTGATGTGCAGTACACATTCTCTACCAAGCTGCCTGAGGGTGTCATCAGAAACCATTTCCAGTCCATTTGGAGTGGGGATCCAGTCGACACCATCTACCAAAGGCTTATTTTTCTTTTGTTCATAGAACCTAGTGTCAATGTAATGTGACTCAGAGAGCTCGAAAGGGGCCTTTTCAGCGTGAAATGTTCCACTTTGTCCATTGACGCAGTACTTGATACACTGGTGGTAGGATGACGGAACGACCATGTGCTTATGGAGCCATGAACTCCCAAGAAGGGCATTTAATGTAGTGGTCTTCTTGACCACCAGGAATTCCGAATAATCCACAAGGTATCCAAAATGGGTCTTTAGCTTAATTTGTCCCATTTAATTCTATTCGCTCTTGTCATAACCTAGCAAAGTGGTGGCCGAGGGAATTAGGTCATCCTCATTATAGCCTAAGTTACAGAGTTTCTGTAGGGGAAGGAGGTTAACTCCAGAGACATTATCTATAAAGACTTTCTGGATCTCAATACCATTCAGTGTTCCAGACACATATAGTGGTCTGATGTGTCCTTGCATGATGGCATCTTCAACCTGATCAGTGAAGGAAATCACCACATTGCATTCAGCCGGGTCAGTCTTTGTCCGGTAAATTTCCACGGTAGCTACCTTGGCTTGAAACTCCTGGGGGTTGATCAAAGCTTCTATAAGCTCCTCCTTGAGGTCTGTTGACAGAATTAGGGCATCGAGGATTGAAAGCATGGCTGGAAACGATGACAGCTGCTTAAGGATATCATATTTCTTCTCCAGTAGCCGACACTTCTCCATTGGTGGGAGAGTCTTAGAGGGTTCTTTAGGTGACGGAACATTGGACGAGGAGGGACCGCCGCTGGGTCGAATATCGATGGCGTTCCAGCATTTTGAGGACATGGCCTGACTGGTCTGTTTTTTCTAACTAGGCGGCCAGACACTTGTTCCTCCTCTGGTGGGTATCGCCGAACAACAGGGCCAGAGTGGCTTCTTGTGGAGGTGGAGGGGCCTTCTTTCTCCTGCTGATTCTGTTGAATGGCTCTCCCACGGGTTTATGCGATATTAACGGTTTGGGCCGGAGTCCAACCATAGGGTTGGTTTCAGGAACGGCTGTGCCTCCCCTGGTATCCCCTACCTCTGCGATTCCTCCTCCCAGCTCCTCGTGCATGGAACTCGGGTTTGTAACCATAACATTCATCAGGTAATGATTCCATAAGATGAATGACGTTAATAGAACCAAAGATGGGATCTTCATCCTCTAACAGGTCAACCTGTTCGGTTGTCCCCGATGGTGCTGTTTGGTGGGTCAGTGCCCGTGGGGCCAAATTCAAGGGCATTTAATCTACCAGGGTCCAGACTAACTTTGGCCAAATCATGGACTGATCCTCTTTCGATTTTTTCCTCCTTCTTCAGTTATTCTCGGATGATTGGCTCGTGGAGGGTTGTGAGGTCGATACTGTCGGCTCTGCGGCTTCAGGGGCTGTTCGTGGCCACACAGACTGTTGTAGTTGAGCTCGGTGTATGCCCTGGGCTCGGTTGATAGTCTTCCGAGTCATCCAGTTGTCAAATTTCTACCCCCCTTGCTGGTGAATTTCTCCCACCCCTCCCCTTTGTCGGAGTCGGTGGAAGAGATACATGCCACATGTGGTGGGGGTAGTCCCAACTCGACCTGTCCAGAGTATACCATCTTTTACAGGAGGTCCTTGAAGACAAAGCATTCTCAGATGTTGTGTCCCATCATTCAATGGTAGGGGAAGTAATCTGGCCTGTCATCTTATCCGACCTCTTTAGGTTTCCTTGACTCCTGGAGGTGGAGCAAGTTGAAGTTCGTGATGACAATGAAGTAGCCGCGGACTTGATCATCTCAGAAAGAGTATAATTTTTTCCTTCATTCCACAAACTTGTTCCGCTTCGGTCCTCGCTAATCGTCCCATTTAGGCAGAGGCGACCACTGATATGTAGGAGGCCCTTGATGACTTGGTGGAGGCCTGAGCTGTGGAGCTGGCACAGGGGCAGGCTTGAGTGTGACAGCGGACGCTTCAGCTCTAGGGGCTCTTTTCGCAAGAGCCTGCGAGTCTATTCGGGACTTCGAATTAGTCCACTGCAGGGAGACCTCAATTCTTTGGGCAATCGCCGAGAGATGGCGGAAGCTAGTGGTGCACTCCACTGGTATGAGCGGTGTTCGCAGCTCATCTCAAAGATAATCAATTCATATGGATAGCATCTTGTAGAGACCCGGAGCCTGACGTACATGGACATTACATTACTTTTGCGGAATACTTAGTACATAACAAAAACACACACACAAGTATCGTAATAGTTTAGTGTCTTTGGAAACTCGGAACGTAATCTTCTAATCGTGGTGAAAGATCTCCAATATCTGCCATAAAGATCTTCCCTTTTTTTTACCTAAAACCATTCTTTATATCCTGGGGAAAAGAAAACATAAAAGGGTGAGCTCAAATGCTCAGTAAGGGTAAACAAAAGAAATATAAATCTCATCGTATACACAAGCACATAACTTTTGGAAATTTTAACCTGCAAAAGAGATCATAATTTCATAACATGGGATAAATCATGGCAGTGAAATGTAATCACAATAATCATAATCATAAAACATGTAACTTTGTGGCATACACACATAATCATAGAGAATCATTTCTTGTTAGTCAAGACTCATTGCCAAGACTATCTTAGTGGACAAAGTCCCTTTCTGAATCGAGTAACCCTCGTTTCAGTCCTGTTTCACTGAACCGGTATAACCTACCATTCCAGCCATGTCTATCTCATGAGATATAAAATCTTTAACCAATGCATTGGAGGGAGATATAGGTCCCACCCATCTTATAATGAATCCTTTCTTATGTGTGCCACAAAATCATAACCCATACATCATAGCATAACCCATGTAATAAAAATGGGATTCTTAAACAACATGACATCATAAAACAATTCATATAAGATAAAGGAATTCATAAAAATAATTCCATCACAACATTAATCAAATCAATGTAATAATAGGGATAAAAACAGAACCCTTTATTATCTTAGATGGAAAATAGTTTTGATAAAACACTTGAACTCCATTCTTGAGGAAAATATCCTTTCTACCTTAAAAACATTTTTCCTTTCTTAACATGTCATAAAATTTTAAACTAAAAGAATTTGATTAAAAATAAACTTGAAAACTTGTAAAGGAAGCATCTTGGAAATAATGTTTTAAAAATCCATTCATGCTGTATAAGTTAAAAAAAACATTCTTCGTACTTTTGTCGGAAAAGTCAAAAAGTACCTCGTACGAAAAACGACAAAAGATTCCTTTCATATCTTTTACTAAAAACTCAACGAAGGGTAAAATTGGATATAAACTATTGTAGAAGGATGGAAATAATATTACATATTGAGGTAACATGGATGTGGATGATAAAATACACCCCAGTAATTACCAAAGTAAAAACAATATCGGATAAAAGTGAGATTGTGATATTTCCCTTACCTTAGGTCCGATTTGCTTCGTATGTGTCCGAACCTCCTGTATAATGATTTAAATAATGTCATTGACTTATTAAAGAATCATATTCATTTTTATGATATCATATATGGTTCACTTGTGACATTATATTACCCGTTCTTTTGTAAATTCCATGTTAAAGAAGCGTTTTGGGTAAAATCCTTTCATTTATCGTAGGTGTTTTGACTTGTTGTTCTTGACATTATTGTTACTTATATCATGATTTACTTACTTCCAGAATATAAAATATGATTTATATATCATATATATTCAGTATATATATATATATAATAGATAGATAAATGAAATGAAAAACACCGTTCATGGAGACGGTAGTCCGTACGTACGCATGAACGCTGTTTTCCATTCCTTATTGTCATGAATGGAAGTAAGTTGATGACATACATATATATATATATACATAAATCCAGTAGCTTTATAATGTCATATATTTCATTATTATTTCTTATATATACTTTATAATCATTCTTAAATGGTTAACATGGAGAATGAATCCCATCGCGTCGTGGAGACGGTAGTCCGTACGTACGCACGAGCGATGATATCATTTCCATAAATATTGAATTGAATTGGAGTGGATTATACAATATATCAGAATCAATATTATGTTGTAATAACTATGTATAGTTATTCTTTACTCCATTATACCCATCCATGTAAGGTGGTGGTGGAAAATAGATTACACCACGGCGTGGAGACGAAATTCCGTACGTACGCACGCGCAATGATTTCTTTTTCCGTAGGATGGATAGATGGTGAAATAGGGTTGTTTCATACTTATAATAACATATCAGTATATGAGTGATACTGATGTTATTACTTCATAATGAAACAACCTAAGAAGAAGAAGTGGAAGAAGAAATAAAGATGAAAGAATTGGTAACGGTAATTACCTCTTCTTTGAAGCGCCTCTTTGAGACCTCCTCTTAGGGCACTAAATTTGGTCTTTGAGGAAGACCAGAACCTCTATGATGTTGCTAGGGAAGTGGAGAAGAGATTTTGGCAGGGGTTGGCCGAGCTTGAGTTCTCAAATTGGTGTGAGGAGGAGGGGGATGAGGTACCCTTTTATAAGGGAGGAGAGGGGCACCTTAGGAATATCTCAAAATATTATTTTACATTAAAGTCAAAATCAGTTTATAATGGTTCCAAAGGGTCTTATTTCGAAGCTAAAGTGGGTATGGGTCGAAATCCTACCATCCAATAGGATTTATACAAGTTTAGGGTATTATTTTAACCTTATCAATTAGATTAAACTCTAAGTTAAATAATTTAACTTTTACCGTGTCTTTTTGTTTTCTTTCACTATATGGTTAATACACTTACTATAACATGCCAAACGAACCCCAAATTGTTTATTATTAATATATATATCCTTATCTAAGTCATTTGTCCGAACCTTAGTTTTTTAGGAATAAAATAATAATTAATAATATAATATTTGATTTAAAAACTATTTTGTGTCAATTTTGACACTATTTGATACATGATTTTTGTGAAAGTCATAACAGAATTATATGTTCGAACCAAGTTGATTAAATCAACAATAATATATCATAGTAACCTAGAAAATTATTGTAATTCATAAAAAGTCTTAAATTACATTCATTTGAGCATTTATAACATCAATTATGTTAATATTTCCTTAAAAGGGTAATTACTGAATCATCGTTGTGTCATAAAGAAATTAATTTATTTAAACTCTAAAAATTATAAATAAAATATAATTATGTATAAATCTTTTTAGCTTTCTAATGAATATTTATAGTCGAATTTATCTTATGTATAACCACATATTAAAAATGTTTTAGTAAATAAACTTTGATTTTAACTCTTTTAACTCTTCTTTGAATTAAATAATAATAAATGTCCTAATCTAATCCAAGTGGGCCTAAATGGTCATATTATATTCATAAGGTTGTTTTTGGTCGAATTACACTTATCCAATAGAATTAGGACATGTGTTAGGGTAATAGTAATATCATATTTACCCTTAGTTACCCTATTTACTATTAACTGTGGTAAAAAAAAGTAAAAAGTTACTATTCACCAAAAATTATTTTCATCTCATTGAACCACATTTTAGTCCTTGATATTAACCGTGTCTGTCGGATTTTCGAAATTCTATTCACAGAAGCGGTAAAATTAAGTTTTATGCAAAATTCAGTTTTTAACCTACCACTTAGTAGTTTCACTATTCATCAAAAATTGATGTTTTTCAGAACAATGCCAAAATTTAATCCTAAGCTATATTTCATATTCCGAATTCAAAAATGAAGTCTATTTTACCAAATTCATAACATAGAAGTTGCATTAATTAATTTTATAATTAAATCCCGTTGTTAAAACAAATAGCGTGTTTTTAAGAAACAATATCTATCAAAAGATTGACACTTGTTTATGTCTGGTTTAAATGTGAAATTACATCCAATGACCAACATTGTATTAAATTGTAAAAATATATTCTAAATATACTTTAAAACAACTCAAATTTATAATTTATCACTATTAATTATTTTGATTAAAAAAGTTGTTTTTAATTATAATTTAGTAATTTTCACTATTCATCAGAATATGAAAGTTATCCGAAAAGTACCAAAATTTCACCCTAAGCTAATTTCGATATTACGAATCCAAAAATGAAGTCCATTTTGAGAGCTAAAATTTCTAAAATTTAAAAAGTGGTTACTACTATTCATAACGGCTAGTTTTAATAATATTTTAATAGCGTATCGTTGTTTCGTGAAACTCAGTATTGCGTACTACACACGCTATCGAGGAAGGTTGCGATTGCGTGTAATGCAAGGCAAGTCAAGGTTGCGTGTTGTGAAAGAATCCTTCGTTGTTTCGTATAACAGAATCCAACCATATTTCATTTATACATTTAATATATATATATATATATACTCAATGTTGCGTAGAATAACTATTATCAAAATTGTGTGTAACACGGTCCAAGAATAGTGTTGTGTATACTGCAAGATAATACGGTGTTGCGTATAGCGCAAGGTAATCTTGGTGTAGAATACAACACAAGACATTAATGAAATTAAAAAGAATATTTTTCATAAAATCTCGGGGTGTTACATTCTACCCCCCTTAAAATGAATTTCGCCCTCGAAATTCTTCGGGGTTATAAATGGTTTACTATTTGAAAGTTTCTCTGATAGAAACCCACATCGTAATAAGGAATACCAAAACTTATCTTTAAAAACAAAAGTATGAAATGTAACGGTTACCCAAATAAACTAATCACTGGGTTTCCACATAGGTGAAAATATGGATATGGAAGAGAAATCTAACCATCATGTTCTCATGGAGAGTGGTAGAGAACATGGCTATGGAAAAGCCAGTAATCACAAAGCCATAAATTTGTGATGATCTAAGGTACTATCTGATTCATCATATATAAGATCACTAGGACAACATTTTTGGTTTTCAAGATCGTTTCCCTAAAGTTAAAGAACATGAATTAGAATAAATACTTACTTTATTTTGGTAAAATCTCACTGTTGTTCGTGCCTTTAACAATTTCCACTTCATCTCTTAAATAAATGAAGTTGAATTTGTTATTCGTGAAGTGTTAGCAGCTCATGTGATAGAATGACGGGTCATTCCATCTGTCTCAAACAAAAGGTTAGCAAAAATTATATACATAAGTCGATCTATAGTGAGATTAATCATATATGGTTCCTAAAATGGACTTTATACTTCATATATCATACTTCTTAATATAATAAAACTAGTTTCTAATAAACAGGGACTTCCTGTAGGCCAGTGGTAGGCGATAAAGGCCAGTCGCACTTCGGTTGTGGGTTCGATTCCCACAGCCTTGTCTGAAGCGATGGGCTATCGCCCGTCCTACAGGTTGTCCTTTTTCTATAACTACATTACTATAACATCACATAAATAATATCAAAAAAAAAGTTCTATACTTAAACAATACTAACTTATGGTTAACATAATCCATTACAATCTTTAGTCTTATCTAAAATACTTCGTTCCAAGCTCATAGTATAAAGAAAATGATTACTTGAAATATCGCCAACCAAGCATGTGAATACCATCATTTATCCCCCATATATCTTGTTGGTCACATTCCAATCATGTGAATACCTTAATGATGTATTCTCTTGAAAAAAATTAATACCCATTAAACTTTAGTGAAAACATGAATGCTGTCAAAAGTTAACTCTTTCCACATACCAAAATCCAAAAATTCTATATACCAAAACCATGATATAACCTTCTCCTTATATCATTCATGAGCTCATGATTACTATCAAACATTTAATTTTCTCCTTATCCCTTCATTATGCGCATATCATCTACATTCCAAAAATATCTGAATAACCTTTCATGGATACTGGTAACATTAATCAGACAACAGTGTAACAATCCTTACATGTCTCTTTCTTCCATAGTACCATGAGATTACTTATACAACATTACACATGATAAACATGTAATCATTCCACTACATTCTTAAACCATTGACCGAGCTTCAAAAATTCTTTCATCTCACATATCATTTGTAGTCTCTTCATCATCATCCACATAAATACTTCCCATACAACCATACTGATTATCTTCATGAGACTTTCCCTTAGGGCATTGGTTTTCATAATGCCCGTACATTCCACATTTAAAACATTTAACCATTGTTGATGTTGTAGCAATACCATTATCCTCATCCATGTTGTTAACTGAACCTTTTCCTTTGCATTTACTTGCTTTGTGTCCTTCTTTTCCACACCCAAATCATCTTCCAGTTCCTTTGAAACATTCTCCTTGATGCCTCTTCCCACATGATTTACATAGGGGAAATTGAACTTTCTTTCCTCTATGATCATCATGAAACTCCATCTTTCTCTTATTAGCTGAGTCAGGAAACTTACCAAATTTTACTTTATTGATCATATTATGAGATTGCTGATTCGGCATAATAATGATGTTTGGACTTCCAAATCCCATTTCATTTGGTTTCTCATGAAGAATATCATTCCATTGTCCATCATATCCTCCATTATCGTGAATCATCTTGTTTCCAGCCATTTTCTAAAACCCAAAACGAATAATGTGAGAGGAAAAAATCATGCTAAGGAAAAGAACATTATAAAGGGGGAGTATCCTCAATATCTAACTTCTTAGGTTAAATTCTAAGATCGTTACCGTAGTTATAGGACTGTATCCTATACGTATACTTATCCTTAGGGACATCCCTAGACAAACCTTATAAATATCTCTAGGGATCTCACTAAAGTTCTCGCATCCTAGTTTCCAAAGGTTGACTAAACCTTTCCTCTAATACCAACTGTAGAGACCCGGATCCTGACGTACATGGACATTACATTACTTTTGCGGAATACTTAGTACATAACAAAAACACACACACAAGGATCGTAATAGTTTAGTGTCTTTGGAAACTCGGAACGTAATCTTCTAATCGTGGTGAAAGATCTCCAATATCTCCCATAAATATCTTCCCTTTTTTTTTTACCTAAAACCATTCATTATATCCTGGGGAAAAGAAAACATAAAAGGGTGAGCTCAAATGCTCAGTAAGGGTAAACAAAAGAAATATAAATCTCATCGTATACACAAGCACATAACTTTTGTAAATTTTAACCTGCAAAAGAGATCATAATTTCATAACATGGGATAAATCATGGCAGTGAAACGTAATCACAATAATCATAATCTTAAAACATGTAACTTTGTGGCATACACACATAATCATAGAGAATCATTTCTTGTTAGTCAAGACTCATTGCCAAGACTATCTTAGTGGACAAAGTCCCTTTCTGAATCGAGTAACCCTCGTTTCAGTCCTGTTTCACTGAACCGGTAAAACCTACCATTCCATCCATGTCTATCTCATGAGATATAAAATATTTACCCAATGCATTGGAGGGAGATATAGGTCCCACCCATATTATAATGAATCCTTTCTTATGTGTGCCACAAAATCATAAACCATACATCATAGCATAACCCATGTAATAAAAATGGGATTCTTAAACAACATGACATCATAAAACAATTCATATAAGATAAAGGAATTTATAAAAATAATTCCATCACAACATTAATCAAATCAATGTAATAATAGGGATAAAAACAGAACCCTTTATTATCTTAGATGGAAAATAGTTTTGATAAAACACTTGAACTCCATTCTTGAGGAAAATATCCTTTCTACCTTAAAAACATTTTTCCTTTCTTAACATGTCATAAAATTTTAAACTAAAAGAATTTGATTAAAAATAAACTTGAAAACTTGTAAATGAAGCATCTTGTAAATAATGTTTTAAAAATCCATTCATGCTGTATAAGTTAAAAAAAACATTCTTCATACTTTTGTCGGAAAAGTCAAAAAGTACCTCGTACGAAAAACGACAAAAGATTCCTTTCATATCTTTTACTAAAAACTCAACGAAGGGTAAAATTGGATATAAACTATTGTAGAAGGATGGAAATAATATTACATATTGAGGTAACATGGATGTGGATGATACAATACAACCCAGTAATTACCAAAGTAAAAACAATCTCGGATAAAAGTGAGATTGTGATATTTCCCTTACCTTAGGTCCAATTTGCTTCGTATGTGTCTGAACATCCTGTATAATGATTTAAATAATGTCATTGAATTATTACAGAATCATATTCATTTTTATGATATCATATATGGTTCACTTGTGACATTATATTACCCGTTCTTTTGTAAATTCCATGTTAAAGAAGCGTTTTGGGTAAAATCGTTTCATTTATCGTAGGTGTTTTGACTTGTTGTTCTTGACATTATTGTTACTTATATCATGATTTACTTACTTCCAGAATATAAAATATGATTTATATATCATATATATTCAGTATATATATATATATAATAGATAGATAAATGAAATGAAAAACACCGTTCATGGAGACGGTAGTCCGTACGTATGCATGAACGCTGTTTTCCTTTCCTTATTGTCTTGAATGGAAGTAATGAAATACATATATATATATATATATATACATAAATCCAGTAGCTTTATAATGTCATATATTTCATTATTATTTCTTATATATACTTTATAATCATTCTTAAATGGTTAACATGGAGAATGAATCTCATCGCGTCGTGGAGACGGTAGTCCGTATGTACGCACGAGCGATGATATCATTTCCATAAATATTGAATTGAATTGGAGTGGATTATACAATATATCAGAATCAATATGATGTTTTAATAACTATGTATAGTTATTCTTTACACCATTATACCCATCCATGTAAGGTGGTGGTGGAAAATAGATTACACCACGGCGTGGAGACGGTATTCCGTACGTACGCACGCGCGGTGATTTCTTTTTCCGTAGGATGGATAGATGGTGAAATAGGGTTGTTTCATACTTATAATAACATATCAGTATATGAGTGATACTGATGTTATTACTTCATAATGAAACAGCCTAAGAAGAAGAAGTGGAAGAAGAAATAAAGATGAAAGAATTGGTAACGGTAATTACCTCTTTTTTGAAGCGCCTCTTTGAGACCTCCTCTTAGGGCACTAAAATTGGTCTTTGAGGAAGACCAGAACCTCTAGGATGTTTCTAGGGAAGTGGAGAAGAGATTTTGGCAGGGGTTGGCCGAGCTTGAGTGCTCAAATTGGATTGAGGAGGAGGGGGAGGAGGTACCCTTTTATAAGGGAGGAGAGGGGCACCTTAGGAATATCTCAAAATATTATTTTACATTAAAGTCAAAATCAGTTTATAATGGTTCCAAAGGGTCTTATTTCGAAGCTAAAGTGGGGATGGGTCGAAATCCTATCATCCAATAGGATTTATACAAGTTTAGGGTATTATTTTAACCTTATCAATTAGATTTAACTCTAAGTTTAATAATTTAACTTTTACCTTGTCTTTTTGTTTTCTTTCACTATATGGTTAATACACTTACAATAACATGCCAAACTAACCCCAAATTGTTTATTATTAATATATATATCTTTATCTAAGTCATTTGGCCGAACCTTAGATTTTTAGAAATAAAATAACAATTAATAATATAATATTTGATTTAAAAACTATTTTGTGTCAATTTTGACACTATTTGATACATGATTTTTGTGAAAGTCATAACAGAATTATATGTTCTAACCAAGTTGATTAAATCAACAATAATATATCATAGTAACCTAGAAAATTAGTGGAATTCATAAAAAGTCTTAAATTACAATCATTTTAGCATTTATAACATCAATTATGTTAATATTTCCTTAAAAGGGTAATTACTGCATCATCGTTGTGTCATAAATAAATTAATTTATTTAAACTCTAAAAATTACAAATAAAATATAATTATGTATTAAATCTTTTTATCTTTCTAATGAATATTTATAGTCGAATTTATATTATGTATAACGCCATATTAAAAATGTTTTAGTAAATAAACTTTGATTTTAACTCTTTCAACTCTTCTTTGAATTAAATAATAATAAATGTCCTAATCTAATCCAAGTGGGCCTAAATGGTCATATTATATTCATAAGGTTGTTTTTGGTCGAATTACACTTATCCAATAGAATTAGGACATGTGTTAGGGTAATAGTAATATCATATTTACCCTTAGTTAACCTATTTACTATTAACTGTGGTAAAAAAAAGTAAAAAGTTACTATTCACCAAAAATTATTTTCATCTCATTGAACCACATTTTAGTCCTTGAAATTAACCGTGTCTGTCGAATTTTCGAAATTCCATTCACAGAAGTGGTAAAATTAAGTTTTATGCAAAATTCAGTTTTTAACCTACCACTTAGTAGTTTCACTATTCATAAAAAATTGATGTTTTTCAGAACAATGCCAAAATTTCATCCTAAGCTATATT
This sequence comes from Viscum album, assembly GCA_963277665.1. Classification (NCBI taxonomy): domain Eukaryota; kingdom Viridiplantae; phylum Streptophyta; class Magnoliopsida; order Santalales; family Viscaceae; genus Viscum; species Viscum album. The sequence goes on along the minus strand of CAUJRU010002865.1, from coordinate 38,841 downwards.
TCATATTCCAACTTCAAAAATGAAGTCTATTTTACCAAATTCATATCATAGAAGTTGCATTAATTAATTTTATAATTAAATCCCGTTGTTAAAACAAATAGCGTGTTTTTAAGAAACAATATCTATCAAAAGATTGACACTTGTTTATGTCTGGTTTAAATGTGAAATTACATCCAATGACCAACATTGTATTAAATTGTAAAAATATATTCTAAATATACTTTAAAACAACTCAAATTAATAATTTATCACTATTAATTATTTTGATTAAAAAAGTTGTTTTTAATTATAATTTAGTAATTTTCACTATTCATCGGAATATGAAAGTTATCCGAAAAGTACCAAAATTTCACCCTAAGCTAATTTCGATATTACGAATCCAAAAATAAAGTCCATTTTGAGAGCTAAAATTTCTAAAATTTAAAAAGTGGTTATTACTATTCATAACGGCTAGTTTTAATAATATTTTAATAGCGTATCGTTGTTTCGTGAAACTTAGTATTGCGTACTACACACGCTATCGAGGAAGGTTGCGATTGCGTGTAATGCAAGGCAAGTCAAGGTTGCGTGTTGTGAAAGAATCCTTCGTTGTTTCGTATAACAGAATCCAACCATATTTCATTTATACATTTAATATATATATATATACTCAATGTTGTGTAGAATAACTATTATCAAAATTGTGTGTAACACGGTCCAAGAATAGTGTTGCGTATACTGCAAGCTAATACGGTGTTGCGTATAGCGCAAGGTAATCTTGGTGTAGAATACAACACAAGACATTAATGAAATTAAAAAGAATATTTTTCATAAAATATCGGGGTGTTACATTCTACCCCCCTTAAAATGAATTTCGCCCTCGAAATTCGTCGGGGTTATAAATGGTTTACTATTTGAAAGTTTCTTTGATAGAAACCCACATAGTAAAAAGGAATACCAAAACTTATCTTTAAAAACAAAAGTATGAAACGTAACGGTTACCCAAATAAACTAATCACTGGGATTCCACATAGGTGAAAATATGGATATGGAAGAGAAATCTAACCATCATGTTCTGATGGAGAGTGGTAGAGAACATGGCTATGGAAAAGCCAGTAATCACAAAGCCATAAATTTGTGATGATCTAAGGTACTATCTGATTCATCAGATATAAGATCACTAGGACAACATTTTTGGTTTTCAAGATCGTTTCCCTAAAGTTAAAGAATTTGAATTAGAATAAATACTTACTTTATTTTGGTACAATCTCATTGTTGTTCATGCCTTTAACAATTTCCACTTCATCTCTTAAATAAATTAAGTTGAATTTGTTATTCGTGAAGTGTTAGCAGATCATGTGATAGAATGACGGGTCATTCCATCTGTCTCAAACAAAAGGTTAGCAAAACATATATACATAAGTCGATCTATAGTGAGATTAATCATATATGGTTCCTAAAATGGACTTTATACTTCATATATCATACTTCTTAATATAATAAAACTAGTTTCTAATAAACAGGGACTTCCTGTAGGCCAGTGGTAGGCGATAAAGGCCAGTCGCACTTCGGTTGTGGGTTCGATTCCCACAGCCTTGTCCGAAGCAATGGGCTGTCGCCCGTCCTACAGGTTGTCCTTTTTCTAAAACTACATTACTATAACATCACATAAATAATATCAAAAAAAAAGTTCTATACTTAAACAATACTAACTTATGGTTAACATAATCCATTACAATCTTTAGTCTTATCTAAAATACTTCGGTCCAAGCTCATAGTATAAAGAAAATGATTACTTGAAATGTCACCAACCAAGCATGTGAATACCATAATTTATCCCCCATATATCTTGTTGGTCACATTCCAATCATGTGAATACCTTAATGATGTATTCTCTTGAAAAAAATTAATACCCATTAAACCTTAGTGAAAACATGAATGCTGTCAAAAGTTAACTCTTTCCACATACCAAAATCCAAAAATTCTATATACCAAAACCATGATATAACCTTCTCCTTATATCGTTCATGAGCTCATGATTACTATCAAACATTTAATTTTCTCCTTATCCCTTCATTATGCGCATATCATCTACATTCCAAAAATATCTGAATAACCTTTCATGGATACTGGTAACATTAATCAGACAACAGTGTAACAATCCTTACATGTCTCTTTATTCCATAGTACCATGAGATTACTTATACAACATTACACATGATAAACATGTAATCATTCCACTACATTCTTAAACCATTGACCGAGCTTCAAAAATTCTTTCATCTCACATATCATTTGTAGTCTCTTCATCATCATCCACATAAATACTTCCCATAAAACCATACTGATTATCTTCATGAGACTTTCCCTTAGGGCATTGGTTTGCATAATTCCCGTACATTCCACATTTAAAACATTTAACCATTGTTGATGTCGTAGAAATACCATTATCCTCATCCATGTTGTTAAATGAACCTTTTCCTTTGCATTTACTTGCTTTGTGTCCTTCTTTTCCACACCCAAAGCATCTTCCAGTTCCTTTGAAACATTCTCCTTGATGCCTCTTCCCACATGATTTACATAGGGGAAATTGAACTTTCTTTCCTCTATGATCATCATGAAACTCCATCTTTCTCTTATTAGCCGAGTCAGGAAACTTACCAAATTTTACTTTATTGATCATATTATGAGATTGCTGATTCGGCATAATAATGATGTTTGGACTTCCAAATCCCATTTCATTTGGTTTCTCATGAAGAATATCATTCCATTGTCCATCATATCTTCCATTATCGTGAATCATCTTGTTTCTAGCCATTTTCTAAAACCCAAAAAGAATAGTGTGAGAGGAAAAAATAATGCTAAGGAAAAGAACATTATAAAGGGGGAGTATCCTCAATATCTAACTTCTTAGGTTAAATTCTAAGATCGTTACCGTAGTTATAGGACTGTATCCTATACGTATACTTATCCTTAGGGACATCCCTAGACAAACCTTATAAATATCTCTAGGGATCTCACTAAAGTTCTCGCATCCTAGTTTCCAAAGGTTGACTAAACCTTTCCTCTGATACCAACTGTAGAGACCCGGATCCTGACGTACATGGACATTACATTACTTTTGCGGAATACTTAGTACATAACAAAAACACACACATAAGGATCGTAATAGTTTAGTGTCTTTGGAAACTCGGAACGTAATCTTCTAATCGTGGTGAAAGATCTCCAATATCTCCCATAAAGATCTTCCCTTTTTTTTACCTAAAACCATTCTTTATATCCTGGGGAAAAGAAAACATAAAATGGTGAGCTCAAATGCTCAGTAAGGGTAAACAAAAGAAATATAAATCTCATCGTATACAGAAGCACATAACTTTTGGAAATTTTAACCTGCAAAAGAGATCATAATTTCATAACATGGGATAAATCATGGAAGTGAAATGTAATCACAATAATCATAATCTTAAAACATGTAACTTTGTGTCATACACACATAATCATAGAGAATCATTTCTTGTTAGTCAAGACTCATTGCCAAGACTATCTTAGTGGACAAAGTCCCTTTCTGAACCGAGTAACCCTCGTTTCAGTCCTGTTTCACTGAACCGGTATAACCTACCATTCCAGCCATGTCTATCTCATGAGATATAAAATATTTACCCAATGCATTGGAGGGAGATATAGGTCCCACCCATCTTATAATGAATCCTTTCTTATGTGTGCCACAAAATCATAAACCATACATCATAGCATAACCCATGTAATAAAAATGGGATTCTTAAACAACATGACATCATAAAACAATTCATATAAGATAAAGGAATTCATAAAAATAATTCCATCACAACATTAATCAAATCAATGTAATAATAGGGATAAAAACATAACCCTTTATTATCTTAGATGGAAAATAGTTTTGATAAAACACTTGAACTCCATTCTTGAGGAAAATATCCTTTCTACCTTAAAAACATTTTTCCTTTCTTAACATGTCATAAAATTTTAAACTAAAAGAATTTGATTAAAAATAAACTTGAAAACTTGTAAAGGAAGCATCTTGGAAATAATGTTTTAAAAATCCATTCATGCTGTATAAGTTAAAAAAAACATTCTTCGTACTTTTGTCGGAAAAGTCAAAAAGTACCTCGTACAAAAAACGACAAAAGATTCCTTTCATATCTTTTACTAAAAACTCAACGAAGGGTAAAATTGGATATAAACTATTGTAGAAGGATGGAAATAATATTACATATTGAGGTAACATGGATGTGGATGATACAATACAACCCATTAATTACCAAAGTAAAAACAATCTCGGATAAAAGTTAGATTGTGATATTTCCCTTACCTTAGGTCCGATTTTCTTTGTATGTGTCCGAACCTCCTGTATAATGATTTAAATAATGTCATTGACTTATTACAGAATCATATTCATTTTTATGATATCATATATGGTTCACTTGTGACATTATATTACCCGTTCTTTTGTAAATTCCATGTTAAAGAAGCGTTTTGGGTAAAATCGTTTCATTTATCGTAGGTGTTTTGACTTGTTGTTCTTGACATTATTGTTACTTATATCATGATTTACTTACTTCCAGAATATAAAATATGATTTATATATCATATATATTCAGTATATATATATAATAGATAGATAAATGAAATGAAAAACACCGTTCATGGAGACGGTAGTCCGTACGTACGCATGAACGCTGTTTTCCTTTCCTTATTGTCTTGAATGGAAGTAAGTTGATGACATACATATATATATATATACATAAATCCAGTATCTTTATAATGTCATATATTTCATTATTATTTCTTATATATACTTTATAATCATTCGTAAATGGTTAACATGGAGAATGAATCTCATCGCGTCGTGGAGACGGTAGTCCGTACGTACGCACGAGCGATGATATCATTTCCATAAATATTGAATTGAATTGGAGTGGATTATACAATATATCAGAATCAATATGATGTTGTAATAACTATGTATAGTTATTCTTTACACCATTATACCCATCCATGTAAGGTGGTGGTGGAAAATAGATTACACCACGGCGTGGAGACGGTATTCCGTACGTACGCACGCGCGGTGATTTCTTTTTCCGTAGGATGGATAGATGGTGAAATAGGGTTGTTTCATACTTATAATAACATATCAGTATATGAATGATACTGATGTTATTACTTCATAATGAAACAACCTAATAAGAAGAAGTGGAAGAAGAAATAAAGATGAAAGAATTGGAAACGATAATTACCTCTTCTTTGAAGCGCATCTTTGAGACCTCCTCTTAGGGCACTAAAATTGGTCTTTGAGGAAGACCAGAACCTCTAGGATGTTTCTAGGGAAGTGGAGAAGAGATTTTGGCAGGTGTTGGCCGAGCTTGAGTGCTCAAATTGGTGTGAGAAGGAGGGGGAGGAGGTACCCTTTTATAAGGGAGGAGAGGGGCACCTTAGGAATATCTCAAAATATTATTTTACATTAAAGTCAAAATCAGTTTATAATGGTTCCAAAGGGTCTTATTTCGAAGATAAAGTGGGGATGGGTCGCAATCCTATCATCCAATAGGATTTATACAAGTTTAGGGTATTATTTTAACCTTATCAAATAGATTTAACTCTAAGTTAAATAATTTAACTTTTACCGTGTCTTTTTGTTTTCTTTCACTATATGTTAATACACTTACTATAACATGCCAAAGGAACCCCAAATTGTTTATTATTAATATATATATCCTTATCTAAGTCATTTGGCCGAGCCTTAGATTTTTAGGAATAAAATAACAATTAATAATATAATATTTGATTTAAAAACTATTTTGTGTCAATTTTGACACTATTTGATACATGATTTTTGTGAAAGTCATAACAGAATTATATGTTCGAAACAAGTTGATTAAATCAACAATAATATATCATAGTAACCTAGAAAATTAGTGGAATTCATAATAAGTCTTAAATTACATTCATTTGAGCATTTATAACATCAATTATGTTAATGTTTCCTTAAAAGGGTAATTACTGCATCATCGTTGTGTCATAAATAAATTAATTTATTTAAAGTCTAAAAATTATAAATAAAATATCATTATGTAGTAAATCTTTTTATATTTCTAATGAATATTTATAGTCGAATTTATCTTGTGTATAACCCCATATTAAAAATGTTTTAGTAAATAAACGTTGATTTTAACTCTTTTAACTCTTCTTTGAATTAAATAATAATAAATGTCCTAATCTAATCCAAGTGGGCCTAAATGGTCATATTATATTTATAAGGTTGTTTTTGGTCGAATTACACTTATACAATAGAATTAGGACATGTGTTAGGGTAATAGTAATATCATATTTACCCTTACTTACCCTATTTACTATTAACTGTGGTAAAAAAAGTAAAAAGTTACTATTCACCAAAAATTATTTTCATCTCATTGAACCACATTTTAGTCCTTGATATTAACCGTGTCTGTCGGATTTTCAAAATTTCATTCACAGAAGCGGTAAAATTAAGTTTTATGCAAAACTCAGTTTTTAACCTACCACTTAGTAGTTTCACTATTCATCAAAAATTGATGTTTTTCAGAACAATGCCAAAATTTCATCCTAAGCTATATTTCATATTCCGAATTCAAAAATGAAGTCTATTTTACCAAATTCATAACATATAAGTCGCATTAATTAATTTTATAATTAAATCCCGTTGTTAAAACAAATAGCGTGTTTTTAAGAAACAATATCTATCAAAAGATTGACACTTGTTTATGTCTGGTGTAAATGTGAAATTACATCCAATGACCAACATTGTATTAAATTGTAAAAATATATTCTAAATATACTTTAAAACAACTCAAATTAAAAATTTATCACTATTAATTATTTTGATTAAAAAAGTTGTTTTTAATTATAATTTAGTAATTTTCACTATTCATCAGAATATGAAAGTTATCCGAAAAGTACCAAAATTTCACCCTAAGCTAATTTCGATATTACGAATCCAAAAATGAAGTCCATTTTAAGAGCTAAAATTTCTAAAATTTAAAAAGTGGTTATTACTATTCATAACGGCTAGTTTTAAAAATATTTTAATAGCGTATCGTTGTTTCGTGAAACTCAGTATTGCGTACTACACACGCTATCGAGTAAGGTTGCGATTGCGTGTAATGCAAGGCAAGTCAAGGTTGCGTGTTGTGAAAGAATCCTTCGTTGTTTCGTATAACAGAATCCAACCATATTTCATTTATACATTTAATATATATATATATATATACTCAATGTTGCGTAGAATAACTATTATCAAAATTGTGTGTAACACGGTCCAAGAATAGTGTTGCGTATACTGCAAGCTAATACGGTGTTGCGTATAGCGCAAGGTAATCTTGGTGTAGAATACAACACAAGACATTAATGAAATTAAAAAGAATATTTTTCATAAAATCTCAGGGTGTTACATTCTACCCCCCTTAAAATGAATTTCGCCCTCGAAATTCGTCGGGGTTATAAATGGTTTACTATTTGAAAGTTTCTTTGATAGAAACCCATATCGTAAAAAGGAATACCAAAACTTATCTTTAAAAACAAAAGTATGAAACGTAACGGTTACCCAAATAAACTAATCACTGGGTTTCCACATAGGTGAAAATATGGATATGGAAGAGAAATCTAACCATCATGTTCTGATGGAGAGTGGTAGAGAACATGGCTATGGAAAAGCCAGTAATCACAAAGCCATAAATTTGTGATGATCTAAGGTAATATCTGATTCATCAGATATAAGATCACTAGGACAACATTTTTGGTTTTCAAGATCATTTCCCTAAAGTTAAAGAATTTGAATTAGAATAAATACTTACTTTATTTTGGTACAATCTCACTATTGTTCTTGCCTTTAACAATTTCCACTTCATCTCTTAAATAAATGAAGTTGAATTTGTTATTCGTGAAGTGTTAGCAGATCATGTGATAGAATGACGGGTCATTCCATCTGTCTCAAACAAAAGGTTAGCAAAAATTATATACATAAGTCGATCTATAGTGAGATTAATCATATATGGTTCCTAAAATGGACTTTATACTTCATATATCATACTTCTTAATATAATAAAACTAGTTTCTAATAAACAGGGACTTCCTGTAGGCCAGTGGTAGGCGATAAAGGCCAGTCGCACTTCGGTTGTGGGTTCGATTCACACAGCCTTGTCCGAAGCGATGGGCTATCGCCCGTCCTACAGGTTGTCCTTTTTCTAAAACTACATTACTATAACATCACATGAATAATATCAAAAAAACGTTCTATACTTAAACAATACTAACTTATGGTTAACATAATCCATTACAATCTTTAGTCTTATCTAAAATACTTCGGCCCAAGCTCATAGTATAAAGAAAATGATTACTTGAAATGTCACCAACCAAGCATGTGAATACCATAATTTATCCCCCATATATCTTGTTGGTCACATTCCAATCATGTGAATACCTTAATGATGTATTCTCTTGAAAAAAATTAATACCCATTAAACCTTAGTGAAAACATGAATGCTGTCAAAAGTTAACTCTTTCCACATACCAAAATCCAAAAATTCTATATACCAAAACCATGATATAACCTTCTCCTTATATCGTTCATGAGCTCATGATTACTATCAAACATTTAATTTTCCCCTTATCCCTTCATTATGCGCATATCATCTACATTCCAAAAATATCTGAATAACCTTTCATGGATACTGGTAACATTAATCAGACAACAGTGTAACAATCCTTACATGTCTCTTTATTCCATAGTATCATGAGATTACTTATACAACATTACACATGATAAACATGTAATCATTCCACTACATTCTTAAACCATTTACCGAGCTTCAAAAATTCTTTCATCTCTAATATCATTTGTAGTCTCTTCATCATCATCCACATAAATACTTCCCATACAACCATACTGATTATCTTCATGAGACTTTCCCTTAGGGCATTGGTTTGCATAATGCCCGTACATTCCACATTTAAAACATTTAACCATTGTTGATGTCGTAGCAATACCATTATCCTCATCCATGTTGTTAACTGAACCTTTTCCTTTGCATTTACTTGCTTTGTGTACTTCTTTTCCACACCCAAAGCATCTTCCAGTTCCTTTGAAACATTCTCCTTGATTCCTCTTCCCACATGATTTACATAGGGGAAATTGAACTTTCTTTCCTCTATGATCATCATGAAACTCCATCTTTATCTTATTAGCCGAGTCAGGAAACTTACCAAATTTTACTTTATTGATCATATTATGAGATTGCTGATTCGGCATAATAATGATGTTTGGACTTCCAAATCCCATTTCATTTGGTTTCTCATGAATAATATCATTCCATTGTCCATCATATCCTCCATTATCGTGAATCATCTAGTTTCCAGCCATTTTCTAAAACCCAAAAAGAATAGTGTGAGAGGAAAAAATCATGCTAAGGAAAAGAACATTATAAAGGGGGAGTATCCTCAATATCTAACTTCTTAGGTTAAATTCTAAGATCGTTACCGTAGTTATAGGACTGTATCCTATACGTATACTTATCCTTAGGGACATCCCTAGACAAACCTTATAAATATCTCTAGGGATCTCACTAAAGTTCTCGCATCCTAGTTTCCAAAGGTTGACTAAACCTTTCCTCTGATACCAACTGTAGAGACCCGGATCCTGACGTACATGGACATTACATTACTTTTGCGGAATACTTAGTACATAACAAAAACACACACACAAGGATCGTAATAGTTTAGTGTCTTTGGAAACTCGGAACGTAATCTTCTAATCGTGGTGAAAGATCTCCAATATCTCCCATAAAGATCTTCCCTTTTTTTACCTAAAACCATTCGTTATATCCTGGGGAAAAGAAAACATAAAAGGGTGAGCTCAAATGCTTAGTAAGGGTAAACAAAAGAAATATAAATCTCATCGTATACACAAGCACATAATTTTTGGAAATTTTAACCTGCAAAAGAGATCATAATTTCATAACATGGGATAAATCATGGCAGTGAAATGTAATCACAATAATCATAATATTAAAACATGTAACTTTTTGGCATACACACATAATCATAGAGAATCATTTCTTGTTAGTCAAGACTCATTGCCAAGACTATCTTAGTGGACAAAGTCCCTTTCTGAATCGAGTAACCCTCGTTTCAGTCCTGTTTCACTGAACCGGTTTAACCTACCATTCCAGCCATGTCTATCTCATGAGATATAAAATATTTACCCAATGCATTGGAGGGAGATATAGGTCCCACCCATCTTATAATGAATCCTTTCTTATGTGTGCCATAAAATCATAAACCATACATCATAGCATAACCCATGTAATAAAAATGGGATTCTTAAACAACATGACATCATAAAACAATTCATATAAGATAAAGGAATTCATAATAATAATTCCATCACAACATTAATCAAATCAATGTAATAATAGGGATAAAAACATAACCCTTTATTATCTTAGACGGAAAATAGTTTTGATAAAACACTTGAACTCCATTCTTGAGGAAAATATCCTTTCTACCTTAAAAACATTTTTCCTTTCTTAACATGTCATAAAATTTTAAACTAAAATAATTTGATTAAAAATAAAATTGAAAACTTGTAAAGGAAGCATCTTGGAAATAATGTTTTAAAAATCCATTCATGCTGTATAAGTTAAAAAAACATTCTTCGTACTTTTGTCGGAAAAGTCAAAAAGTACCTCGTACGAAAAACGACATAAGATTCCTTTCATATCTTTTACTAAAAACTCAACGAAGGGTAAAATTGGATATAAACTATTGTAGAAGGATGGAAATAATATTACATATTGAGGTAACATGGATGTGGATGATACAATAAAACCCAGTAATTACCAAAGTAAAAACAATCTCGGATAAAAGTGAGATTGTGATATTTCCCTTACCTTAGGTCCGATTTTCTTCGTATGTGTCCGAACCTCCTGTATAATGATTTATATAATGTCATTGACTTATTACAGAATCATATTCATTTTTATGATATCATATATGGTTCACTTGTGACATTATATTACCCGTTCTTTTGTAAATTCCATGTTAAAGAAGCGTTTTGGGTAAAATCGTTTCATTTATCGTAGGTGTTTTGACTTGTTGTTCTTGACATTATTGTTACTTATATCATGATTTACTTACTTCCAGAATATAAAATATGATTTATATATCATATATATTCAGTATATATATATATCTATATAATAGATAGATAAATGAAATGAAAAACACCGTTCATGGAGACGGTAGTCCGTACGTACGCATGAATGCAGTTTTCCTTTCCTTATTGTCTTGAATGGAAGTAAGTTGATGAAATACATATATATATATATACATAAATCCAGTAGCTTTATAATGTCATATATTTCATTATTATTTCTTATATATACTTTATAATCATTCTTAAATGGTTAACATGGAGAATGAATCTCATCGCGTCGTGGAGACGGTAGTCCGTACGTACGCACGAGCGATGATATCATTTCCATAAATATTGAATTGAATTGGAGTGGATTATACAATATATCAGAATCAATATTATGTTGTAATAACTATGTATATTTATTCTTTACACCATTATACCCATCCATGTAAGGTGGTGGTGGAAAATAGATTACACCATGGCGTGGAGACGGTATTCCGTACGTACGCACGCGCGGTGATTTCTTTTTCCGTAGGATGGATAGATGGTGAAATAGGGTTGTTTCATACTTATAATAACATATCAGTATATGAGTGATACTGATGTTATTACTTCATAATGAAACAACCTAAGAAGAAGAAGTGGAAGAAGAAATAAAGATGAAAGAATTGGTAACGGTAATTACCTCTTCTTTGAAGCGCCTCTTTGAGACCTCCTCTTAGGGCACTAAAATTGGTCTTTGAGGAAGACCAGAACCTCTAGGATGTTTCTAGGGAAGTGGAGAAGAGATTTTGGCAGGGGTTGGCCGAGCTTGAGTGCTCAAATTGGTGTGAGGAGGAGGGGGAGGAGGTACCCTTTTATGAGGGAGGAGAGGGGCACCTTAGGAATATCTCAAAATATTATTTTACATTAAAGTCAAAATCAGTTTATAATGGTTCCAAAGGGTCTTATTTCGAAGCTAAAGTGGGGATGGGTCGAAATCCTATCATACAATAGGATTTATACAAGTTTATGGTATTACTTTAACCTTATCAATTAGATTTAACTCTAAGTTAAATAATTTAACTTTTACCGTGTCTTTTTGTTTTCTTTCACTATATGGTTAATACACTTACTATAACATGCCAAACGAACCCCAAATTGTTTATTATTAATATATATATTCGTATCTAAGTCATTTGGCCGAACCTTAGATTTTTAGGAATAAAATAACAATTAATAATATAATATTTGATTTAAAAACTATTTTGTGTCAATTTTGACACTATTTGATACATGATTTTTGTGAAAGTCATAACAGAATTATATGTTCGAACAAAGTTGATTAAATCAACAATAATATATCATAGTAACCTAGAAAATTAGTGTAATTCATAAAAAGTCTTAAATTACATTCATTTGAGCATTTATAACATCAATTATGTTAATATTTCCTTAAAAGGGTAATTACTACATCATCGTTGTGTCATAAATAAATTAATTTATTTAAACTCTAAAAATTATAAATAAAATATAATTATGTAGTAAATCTTTTTATATTTCTAATGAATATTTATAGTCGAATTTATATTATGTATAACGCCATATTAAAAATGTTTTAGTAAATAATCTTTGATTTTAACTCTTTTAACTCTTCTTTGAATTAAATAATAATAAATGTCCTAATCTAATCCAAGTGGGCCTAAATGGTCATATTATATTCATAAGGTTGTTTTTGGTCGAATTACACTTATCCAATAGAATTAGGACATGTGTTAGGGTAATAGTAATATCATATTTACCATTAGTTACCCTATTTACTATTAACTGTGGTAAAAAAAAGTATAAAGTTACTATTCACCAAAAATTATTTTCATCTCATTGAACCACATTTTAGTCCTTGATATTAACCGTGTCTGTCGGATTTTCCAAATTCCATTCACAGAAGCGGTAAAATTAAGTTTTATGCAAAATTCAGTTTTTAACCTACCACTTAGTAGTTTCACTATTCATCAAAAATTGATGTTTTTCAGAACAATGCCAAAATTTCATCCTAAGCTATATTTCACATTCCGAATTCAAAAATGAAGTCTATTTTACCAAATTCATAACATAGAAGTTGCATTAATTAATTTTATAATTAAATCCCGTTGTTAAAACCAATAGCGTGTTTTTAAGAAACAATATCTATCAAAAGATTGACTCTTTTTTATGCCTGGTTTAAATGTGAAATTACATCCAATGACCAACATTGTATTAAATTGTAAAAATATATTCTAAATATACTTTAAAACAACTCAAATTAATAATTTATCACTATTAATTATTTTTATTAAAAAAGTTGTTTTTAATTATAATTTAGTAATTTTCACTATTCATCAGAATATGAAAGTTATCCGAAAAGTACCAAAATTTCACCCTAAGCTAATTTCGATATTACGAATCAAAAAATGAAGTCCATTTTGAGAGCTAAAATTTCTAAAATTTAAAAAGTGGTTATTACTATTCATAACGGCTAGTTTTAATAATATTTTAATAGCATATCGTTGTTTCGTGAAACTTAGTATTGCGTACTACACACGCTATCGAGGAAGGTTGTGATTGCGTGTAATGAAAGGCAAGTCAAGGTTGCGTGTTGTGAAAGAATCCTTCGTTGTTTCGTATAATAGAATCCAACCATATTTCATTTATACATTTAATATATATATATATATATATATATATATATACTCAATGTTGCGTAGAATAACTATTATCAAAATTGTGTGTAACACGGTCCAAGAATAGTGTTGCGTATACTGCAAGCTAATACGGTGTTGCGTATAGCGCAAGGTAATCTTGGTGTAGAATACAACACAAGACATTAATGAAATTAAAAAGAATATTTTTCATAAAATCTCGGGGTGTTACATTCTACCCCCCTTAAAATGAATTTCGCCCTTGAAATTCGTCGGGGTTATAAATGGTTTACTATTTGAAAGTTTCTTTGATAGAAACCCACATCGTAAAAAGGAATACCAAAACTTATCTTTAAAAACAAAAGTATGAAACGTAACGGTTACCCAAATCAACTAATCACTGGGTTTCCGCATAGGTGAAAATGTGGATATGGAAGAGAAATCTAACCATCATGTTCTGATGGAGAGTGGTAGAGAACATGGCTATGGAAAAGCCAGTAATCACAAAGCCATAAATTTGTGATGATCTAAGGTACTATCTGATTCATCAGATATAAGATCACTAGGACAACATTTTTGGTTTTCAAGATCGTTTCCCTAAAGTTAAAGAATTTGAATTAGAATAAATACTTACTTTATTTTGGTACAATCTCACTGTTGTTCGTGCCTTTAACAATTTCCACTTCATCTCTTAAATAAATGAAGTTGAATTTGTTATTCGTGAAGTGTTAGCAGATCATGTGATAGAATGACGGGTCATTCCATCTGTCTCAAACAAAAGGTTAGCAAAAATTATATACATAAGTCGATCTATAGTGAGATTAATCATATATGGTTCCTAAAATGGACTTTATACTTCATATATCATACTTCTTAATATAATAAAACTAGTTTCTAATAAACAGGGACTTCCTGTAGGCCAGTGGTAGGCGATAAAGGCCAGTCGCACTTCGGTTGTGGGTTCGATTCCCACAGCCTTGTCCGAAGCGATGGGCTGTCGCCCGTCCTACCGGTTGTCCTTTTTCTAAAACTACATTACTATAACATCACATAAATAATATCAAAAAAAAAGTTCTATACTTAAACAATACTAACTTATGGTTAACATAATTTATTACAATCTTTAGTCTTATCTAAAATACTTCGGTCCAAGCTCATAGTATAAAGAAAATGATTACTTGAAATGTCTCCAACCAAGCATGTGAATACCATCATTTATCCCCCATATATCTTGTTGGTCACATTCCAATCATGTGAATACCTTAATGATGTATTCTCTTGAAAAAAATTAATACCCATTAAAATTTAGTGAAAACATGAATGCTGTCAAAAGTTAACTCTTTCCACATACCAAAATCCAAAAATTCTATATACCAAAACCATGATATAACCTTCTCCTTATATCGTTCATGAGCTCATGATTACTATCAAACATTTAATTTTCTTCTTATCCCTTCATTATGCGCATATCATCTACATTCCAAAAATATCTGAATAACCTTTCATGGATACTGGTAACATTAATTAGACAACAGTGTAACAATCCTTACATGTCTCTTTATTCCATAGTACCATGAGATTACTTATACAACACTACACATGATAAACATGTAATCATTCCACTACATTCTTAAACCATTGACCGAGCTTCAAAAATTCTTTCATCTCACATATCATTTGTAGTCTCTTCATCATCATCCACATAAATACTTCCCATACAACCATACTGATTATCTTCATGAGACTTTCCCTTAGGGAATTGGTTTGCATAATGCCGGTACATTCCACATTTAAAACATTTAACCATTGTTGATGTCGTAGAAATACCATTATCCTCATCCATGTTGTTAACTGAACCTTTTCCTTTTCATTTACTTGCTTTGGGTCCTTCTTTTCCACACCCAAAGCATCTTCCAGTTCCTTTGAAACATTCTCCTTGATGCCTCTTCCCACATGATTTACATAGGGGAAATTGAACTTTCTTTCCTCTATGATCATCATGAAACTCCATCTTTCTTTTATTAGCCGAGTCAGGAAACTTACCAAATTTTACTTTATTGATCATATTATGAGATTGCTGATTTAGCATAATAATGATGTTTGGACTTCCAAATCCCATTTCATTTGGTTTCTCATGAAGAATATCATTCCATTGTCCATCATATCCTCCATTATCGTGAATCATCTTGTTTCCAGCCATTTTCTAAAACCCAAAAAGAATAGTGTGAGAGGAAAAAATCATGCTAAGGAAAAGAACATTATAAAGGGGGAGTATCCTCAATATCTAACTTCTTAGGTTAAATTCTAAGATAGTTACCGTAGTTATAGGACTGTATCCTATACGTATACTTATCCTTAGGGACATCCCTAGACAAACCTTACAAATATCTCTAGGGATCTCACTAAAGTTCTCACATCCTAGTTTCCAAAGGTTGACTAAACCTTTCCTCTGATACCAACTGTAGAGACCCGGATCCTAACGTACATGGACATTACATTACTTTTGCGGAATACTTAGTACATAACAAAAACACACACACAAGGATCGTAATAGTTTAGTGTCTTTGGAAACTCGGAACGTAATCTTCTAATCGTGGTGAAAGATCTCCAATATCTCCCATAAAGATCTTCCCTTTTTTTACCTAAAACCATTCTTTATATCCTGGGGAAAAGAAAACATAAAAGGGTGAGCTCAAATGCTCAGTAAGGGTAAACAAAAGAAATATAAATCTCATCGTATACACAAGCACATAACTTTTGGAAATTTTAACCTGCAAAAGAGATCATAATTTCATAACATGGGATAAATCATGGCAGTGAAATGTAATCACAATAATCATAATCTTAAAACATGTAACTTTGGGGCATACACACATAATCATAGAGAATCATTTCTTGTTAGTCAATACTCATTGCCAAGACTATCTTAGTGGACAAAGTCCCATTCTGAATCGAGTAACCCTCGTTTCAGTCCTGTTTCACTGAACCGGTATAACCTCCCATTCTAGTCATGTCTATCTCATGAGATATAAAATATTTACCCAATGCATTGGAGGGAGATATAGGTCCCACCCATCTTATAATGAATCCTTTCTTATGTGTGCCATAAAATCATAAACCATACATCATAGCATAACCCATGTAATAAAAATGGGATTCTTAAACAACATGACATCATAAAACAATTCATATAAGATAAATGAATTCATAAAAATAATTCCATCACAACATTAATCAAATCAATGTAATAATAGGGATAAAAACAGAACCCTTTATTATCTTATATGGAAAATAGTTTTGATAAAACACTTGAACTCCATTCTTGAGGAAAATATCCTTTCTACCTTAAAATTTTTTTTCCTTTCTTAACATGTCATAAAATTTTAAACTAAAAGAATTTGATTAAAAATAAACATGAAAACTTGTAAAGGAAGCATCTTGGAAATAATGTTTTAAAAATCCATTCATGATGTATAAGTTAAAAAAACATTCTTCGTACTTTTGTCGGAAAAGTCAAAAAGTACCTCGTACGAAAAACGACAAAAGATTCCTTTCATATCTTTTACTAAAAACTCAACGAAGGGTAAAATTGGATATAAACTATTGTAGAAGGATGGAAATAATATTACATATTGAGGTAACATGGATGTGGATGATACAATACAACCCATTAATTACCAAATTAAAAACAATCTCAGATAAAAGTGAGATTGTGATATTTCCCTTACCTTAGGTCCGATTTGCTTCGTATGTGTCCGAACCTCATGTATAATGATTTAAATAATGTCATTTACTTATTACAGAATCATATTCATTTTTATGATATCATATATGGTTCACTTGTGACATTATATTACCCGTTCTTTTGTAAATTCCATGTTAAAGAAGCGTTTTGGGTAAAATCGTTTCATTTATCGTAGGTGTTTTGACTTGTTGTTCTTGACATTATTGTTACTTATATCATGATTTACTTACTTCCAGAATATAAAATATGATTTATATATCATATATATTCAGTATATATATATATATATAATAGATAGATAAATGAAATGAAAAACACCGTTCATGGAGACGGTAGTCCGTACGTACGCATGAACGCTGTTTTCCTTTCCTTATTGTCTTGAATGGAAGTAATTTGATGACATACATATATATATATACATAAATCCAGTAGCTTTATAATGTCATATATTTCATTATTATTTCTTATATATACTTTATAATCATTCGTAAATGGTTAACATGGAGAATGAATCTCATCGCGTCGTGGAGACGGTAGTCCGTACGTACGCACGAGCGATGATATCATTTCCATAAATATTGAATTGAATTGGAGTGGATTATACAATATATCAGAATCAATATGATGTTTTAATAACTATGTATAGTTATTCTTTACACCATTATACCCATCCATGTAATGTGGTGGTGGAAAATAGATTACACCACGGCATGGAGACGGTATTCCGTACGTACGCACGCGCGATGATTTCTTTTTCCGTAGGATGGATAGATGGTGAAATAGGGATGTTTCATAATTATAATAACATATCAGTATATGAATGATACTGATGTTATTACTTCATAATGAAACAACCTAAGAAGAAGAATTGGAAGAATAAATAAAGATGAAAGAATTGGTAACGATAATTACCTCTTCTTTGTAGCGCCTCTTTGAGACCTCCTCTTAGGGCACTAAAATTGGTCTTTGAGGAAAACCAGAACCTCTAGGATGTTTCTAGGGAAGTGGAGAAGAGATTTTGGCAGGGGTTGGCCGAGCTTGAGTGCTCAAATTGGTGTGAGGAGGAGGGGGAGGAGGTACCCTTTTATAAGGGAGGAGAGGGGCACCTTAGGAATATCTCAAAATATTATTTTACATTAAAGTCAAAATCAGTTTATAATGGTTCCAAAGGGTCTTATTTCGAAGATAAAGTTGGGATGGGTCGAAATCCTATCATCCAATAGGATTTATACAAGTTTAGGGTATTATTTTAACCTTATCAATTAGATTTAACTCTAAGTTAAATAATTTAACTTTTACCGTGTCTTTTTGTTTTATTTCACTATATGGTTAATACACTTACTATAACATGCCAAAGGAACCCCAAATTGTTTATTATTAATATATATATCTTTATCTAAGTCATTTGGCCGAACCTTATATTTTTAAGAATAAAATAACAATTAATAATATAATATTTGATTTAAAAACTATTTTGTGTCAATTTTGACACTATTTGATACATGATTTTTTTGAAAGTCATAACAGAAATATATGTTCGAACCAAGTTGATTAAATCAACAATAATATATCATAGTAACCTAGAAAATTAGTGGAATTCATAAAAAGTCTTAAATTACATTCATTTGAGCATTTATAACATCAATTATGTTAATATTTCCTTAAAAGGGTAATTACTACATCATCGTTGTGTCATAAATAAATTAATTTATTTAAAGTCTAAAAATTATAAATAAAATATCATTATGTAGAAAATATTTTTATATTTCTAATGAATATTTATAGTCGAATTTATCTTATGTATAACCCCATATTAAAAATGTTTTAGTAAATAAACTTTGATTTTAACTCTTTTAACTCTTCTTTTATTAAATAATAATAAATGTACTAATCTAATCCAAGTGGGCCTAAATGGTCATATTATATTCATAAGGTTGTTTTTGGTCGAATTACACTTATCCAAGAGAATTAGGACATGTGTTAGGGTTATAGTAATATCATATTTACCCTTACTTACCCTATTTACTATTAACTGTGGTAAAAAAAAGTAAAAAGTTACTATTCACCAAAAATTATTTTCATCTCATTGAACCACATTTTAGACCTTGATATTAACCGTGTCTGTCGGATTTTCGAAATTCCATTCACAGAAGCGGTAAAATTAAGTTTTATGCAAAATTCAGTTTTTAACCTACCACTTAGTAGTTTCACTATTCATAAAAAATTGATGTTTTTCAGAACAATGCCAAAATTTCATCCTAAGCTATATTTCATATTCCGAATTCAAAAATGAAGTCTATTTTACCAAATTCATAACATAGAAGTTGCATTAATTAATTTTATAATTAAATCCCGTTGTTAAAACAAATAGCGTGTTTTTAAGAAACAATATCTATCAAAAGATTGACACTTCTTTATGTCTGGTTTAAATGTGAAATTACATCCAATGACCAACATTGTATTAAATTGTAAAAATATATTCTAAATATACTTTAAAACAACTCAAATTAATAATTTATCACTATTAATTATTTTGATTAAAAAAGTTGTTTTTAATTATAATTTAGTAATTTTCACTATTCATCAGAATATGAAAGTTATCCGAAAAGTACCAAAATTTCACCCTAAGCTAATTTCGATATTACGAATCCAAAAATGAAGTCCATTTTGAGAGCTAAAATTTCTAAAATTTAAAAAGTGGTTATTACTATTCATAACCGCTAGTTTTAATAATATTTTAATAGCGTATCGTTGTTTCGTGAAACTCAGTATTGCGTACTACACACGCTATCGAGGAAGGTTGCGATTGCGTGTAATGCAAGGCACGTCAAGGTTGTGTGTTGTGAAAGAATCCTTCGTTGTTTCATATAACAGAATCCAACCATATTTCATTTATACATTTAATATATATATATATATATATATATATATATACTAAATGTTGCGTAGAATAACTATTATCAAAATTGTGTGTAACACGGTCCAAGAATAGTGTTGCGTATACTGCAAGCTAATATGGTGTTGCGTATAGCGCAAGGTAATATTGGTGTAGAATACAACACAAGACATCAATGAAATTAAAAAGAATATTTTTCATAAAATCTCGGGGTGTTACATTCTACCCCCCTTAAAATTAATTTCGCCCTCGAAATTCGTCGGGGTTATAAATGGTTTACTATTTGAAAGTTTCTTTGATAGAAACCCACATCGTAAAAAGGAATACCAAAACTTATCTTTAAAAACAAAAGTATGAAACATAACGGTAACCCAAATAAACTAATCACTGGGTTTCCACATAGGTGAAAATATGGATATGGAAGAGAAATCTAACCATCATGTTCTGATGGAGAGTGGTAGAGAACATGGCTATGGAAAAGCCAGTAATCACAAAGCCATAAATTTGTGATGATCTAAGGTACTATCTGATTCATCAGATATAAGATCACTAGGACAAAATTTTTGGTTTTCAAGATCGTTTCCCTAAAGTTAAAGAATTTGAATTAGAATAAATACTTACTTTATTTTGGTACAATCTCACTGTTGTTTGTGCCTTTATCAATTTCCACTTCATCTCTTAAATAAATGATGTTGAATTTGTTATTCGTGAAGTGTTAGCAGATCATGTGATAGAATGACGGGTCATTCCATCTGTCTCAAACAAAAGGTTAGCAAAAATTATATACATAAGTCAATCTATAGTGAGATTAATCATATATGGTTCCTAAAATGGACTTTATACTTCATATATCATACTTCTTAATATAATAAAACTAGTTTCTAATAAACAGGGACTTCCTCTAGGCCAGTGGTAGGCGATAAAGGCCAGTCGCACTTCGGTTGTGGGTTCGATTCCCACAGCCTTGTCCGAAGCGATGGGCTGTCGCCCGTCCTACAGGTTGCCCTTTTTCTAAAACTACATTACTATAACATCACATAAATAATATCAAAAAAAAGTTCTATACTTAAACAATACTAACTTATGGTTAACATAATCCATTACAATCTTTAGCCTTATCTAAAATACTTCGGTCCAAGCTCATAGTATAAAGAAAATGATTACTTGAAATGTCTCCAACCAAGCATGTGAATACCATCATTTATCCCCCATATATCTTGTTGGTCACATTCCAATCATGTGAATACCTTAATGATGTATTCTCTTGAAAAAAATTAATACCCATTAAACCTTAGTGAAAACATGAATGCTGTCAAAAGTTAACTCTTTCCACATACCAAAATCCAAAAATTCTATATACCAAAACCATGATATAACCTTCTCCTTATATCGTTCATGAGCTCATGATTACTATCAAACATTTAATTTTCTCCTTATCCCTTCATTATGCGCATATCATCTACATTCCAAAAATATCTGAATAACCTTTCATGGATAATGGTAACATTAATCAGACAACAGTGTAACAATCCTTACATGTCTCTTTATTCCATAGTACCATGAGATTACTTATACAACATTACACATGATAAACATGTAATCATTCCACTACATTCTTAAACCATTGACCGAGCTTCAAAAATTCTTTCATCTCACATATCATTTGTAGTCTCTTTATCACCATCCACATAAATACTTCCCATACAACCATACTGATTATCTTCATGAGACTTTCCCTTAGGGCATTGGTTTGCATAATGCCCGTACATTCCACATTTAAAACATTTAACCATTGTTGATGTCGTAGCAATACCATTATCCTCATCCATGTTGTTAACTGAACCTTTTCCTTTGCATTTACTTGCTTTGTGTCCTTCTTTTCCACACCCAAAGCATCTTCCAGTTCCTTTGAAACATTCTCCTTGATGCCTCTTCCCACATGATTTACATAGGGGAAATTGAACTTTCTTTCCTCTATGATCATCATGAAACTCCATCATTCTCTTATTAGCCGAGTCAGGAAACTTACCAAATTTTACTTTATTGATCATATTATGAGATTGCTGATTCGGCATAATAATGAGGTTTGGACTTCCAAATCCCATTTCATTTGGTTTCTCATGAAGAATATCAATCCATTGTCCATCATATCCTCCATTATCGTGAATCATCTTGTTTCCAGCCATTTTCTAAAACCCAAAAAGAATAGTGTGAGAGGAAAAAATCATGCTAAGGAAAAGAACATTATAAAGGGGGAGTATCCTCAATATCTAACTTCTTAGGTTAAATTCTAAGATCGTTACCGTAGTTATAGGACTGTATCCTATACGTATACTTATCCTTAGGGACATCCCTAGACAAACCTTATAAATATCTCTAGGTATCTCACTAAAGTTCTCGCATCCTAGTTTCCAAAGGTTGACTAAACCTTTCCTCTGATACCAACTGTAGAGACCCAGATCCTGACGTACATGGACATTACATTACTTTTTCGGAATACTTAGTACATAACAAAAACACACACACAAGGATCGTAATAGTTTAGTGTCTTTGGAAACTCGGAACATAATCTTCTAATCGTGGTGAAAGATCTCCAATATCTCCCATAAAGATCATCCTTTTTTTACCTAAAACCATTCTTTATATCCTGGGGAAAAGAAAACATAAAAGGGTGAGTTCAAATGCTCAGTAAGGGTAAACAAAGGAAATATAAATCTCATCGTATACACAAGCACATAACTTTTGGAAATTTTAACCTGCAAAAGAGATCATAATTTCATAACATGGTATAAATCATGAGAGTGAAATGTAATCACAATAATCATAATCTTAAAACGTGTAACTTTGTGGCATACACACATAATCATAGAGAATCATTTCTTGTTAGTCAAGACTCATTGCCAAGACTATCTTAGTGGACAAAGTCCCTTTCTGAATCGAGTAACCCTCGTTTCAGTCCTGTTTCACTGAACCGGTATAACCTACCATTCCAGCCATGTCTGTCACATGAGATATAGAATATTTACCCAATGAATTGGAGGGAGATATAGGTCCCACCCATCTTATAATGAATCCTTTCTTATGTGTGCCACAAAATCATAAACCATACATCATAGCATACCCCATGCAATAAAAATGGGATTCTTAAACAACATGACGTCATAAAACAATTCATATAAGATAAAAGAATTCATAAAAATAATTCCATCACAACATTAATCAAATCAATGTAATAATAGGGATAAAAACAGAACCCTTTATTATCTTAGATGGAAAATAGTTTTGATAAAACACTTGAACTCCATTCTTGAGGAAAATATCCTTTCTACCTTAAAAACATTTTTCCTTTCTTAACATGTCATAAAATTTTAAACTAAAAGAATTTGATTAAAAATAAACTTGAAAACTTTTAAAGGAAGCATCTTGGAAATAATGTTTTAAAAATCCATTCATGCTGTATAAGTTAAAAAAACATTCTTCGTACTTTTGTCGGAAAAGTCAAAAAGTACCTCGTACGATAAACGACAAAAGATTCCTTTCATATCTTTTACTAAAAACTAAATGAAGTGTAAAATTGGATATAAACTATTGTAGAAGGATGGAAATAATATTACATATTGAGGTAACATGGATGTGGATGATACAATACAACCCAGTAATTACCAAAGTAAAAACAATCTTGGATAAAAGTGAGATTGTGATATTTCCCTTACCTTAGGTCTGATTTGCTTCGTATGTGTCCGAACCTCCTGTATAATGATTTAAATAATGTCATTGACTTATTACAGAATCATATTCATTTTTATTATATCATATATGGTTCACTTGTGATATTATATTACCCGTTCTTTTGTAAATTCCATGTTAAAGAAGCGTTTTGGGTAAAATCGTTTCATTTATCGTAGGTGTTTTGACTTGTTGTTCTTGACATTATTGTTACTTATATCATGATTTACTTACTTCCAGAATATAAAATATGATTTATATATCATATATATTCAGTATATATATATATATATATTAGATAGATAAATGAAATGAAAAACACCATTCATGGAGACGGTAGTCCGTACGTACGCATGAACGCTGTTTTCCTTTCTTTATTGTCTTGAATGGAAGTAAGTTGATGACATACATATATATATACATAAATCCAGTAGCTTTATAATGTCATATATTTCATTATTATTTCTTATATATACTTTATAATCATTCTTAAATGGTTAACATGGAGAATGAATCTCATCACGTCGTGGAGACGGTAGTCCGTACGTACGCACGAGCGATGATATCATTTCCATAAATATTGAATTGAATTGGAGTGGATTATACAATATATCAGAATCAATATGATGTTGTAATAACTATTTATAGTTATTCTTTACACCATTATACCCATCCATGTAAGGTGGTGGTGGAAAATAGATTACACCACGGCGTGGAGACGGTATTCCGTACGTACGCACGCGCGGTGATTTCTTTTTCCGTAGGATGGATAGATGGTGAAATAGGGTTGTTTCATAATTATAATAACATATCAGTATATGAGTGATACTGATGTTATTACTTCATAATGAAACAACCTAAGAAGAAGAAGTGGAAGAAGAAATAAAGATGAAAGAATTGGTAACGGTAATTACCTCTTCTTTGAAGCGCCTCTTTGAGACATCCTCTTAGGGCACTAAAATTGGTCTTTGAGGAAGACCAGAACCCCTAGGATGTTTCTAGGGAAGTGGAGAATAAATTTTGGCAGGGGTTGGCCGAGCTTGAGTGCTCAAATTGGTGTGAGGAGGAGGGGGAGGAGGTACCCTTTTATAAGGGAGGAGAGGGGCACCTTAGGAATATCTCAAAATATTATTTTACATTAAAGTCAAAATCAGTTTATAATGGTTCCAAAGGGTCTTATTTCGAAGCTAAAGTGGGGATGGGTCGAAATACTATCATCCAATTGGATTTATACAAGTTTAGGGTATTATTTTAACCTTATCAATTAGATTTAACTCTAAGTTAAATAATTTAACTTTTACCGTGTCTTTTTGTTTTCTTTCACTATATGGTTAATACACTTACTATAACATGCCAAACGAACCCCAAATTGTTTATTATTAATATATATATCCTTATCTAAGTCATTTGGCCGAACCTTAGATTTTTAGGAATAAAATAACAATTAATAATATAATATTTAATTTAAAAACTATTTTGTGTCAATTTTGACACTATTTGATACATGATTTTTGTGAAAGTCATAACAGAATTAAATGTTCGAACCAAGTTGATTAAATCAACAATAATATATCATAGTAACCTATAAAATTAATGGAATTCATAAAAAGTCTTAAATTACATTCATTTGAGCATTTATAACATCAATTATGTTAATATTTCCTTAAAAGGGTAATTACTGCATCATCGTTGTGTCATAAATAAATTAATTTATTGAAAGTCTAAAAATTATAAATAAAATATCATTATGTAGTAAATCTTTTTAGATTTCTAATGAATATTTATAGTCGAATTTATCTTATGTATAACCCCATATTAAAAATGTTTTAGTAAATAAACTTTGATTTTAACTCTTTTAACTCTTCTTTGAATTAAATAATAATAAATGTCCTAATCTAATCCAAGTGGGCCTAAATGGTCATATTATATTCATAAGGTTGTTTTTGGTCGAATTACACTTATCCAATAGAATTAGGACATGTGTTAGGGTAATAGTAATATCATATTTACCCTTAGTTACCCTATTTACTATTAACTGTGGTTAAAAAAAGTAAAAAGTTACTATTCACCAAAAATTATTTTCATCTCATTGAACCACATTTTAGTCCTTGATATTAACCGCGTCTGTCGGATTTTCGAAATTTTATTCACAGAAGCGGTAAAATTAAGTTTTATGCAAAATTCAGTTTTTAACCTACCACTTAGTAGTTTCACTATTCATCAAAAATTGATGTTTTTCAGAACAATGCCAAAATTTCATGCTAAGCTATATTTCATATTCCGAATTCAAAAATGAAGTCTATTTTACCAAATTCATAACATAGAAGTTGCATTAATTAATTTTATAATTAAATCCCGTTGTTAAAACAAATAGCGTGTTTTTAAGAAACAATATCTATCAAAAGATTGACACTTGTTTATGTCTGGTTTAAATGTGAAATTACATCCAATGACCAACATTGTATTAAATTGTAAAAATATATTCTAAATATACTTTAAAACAACTCAAATTAATAATTTATCACTATTAATTATTTTGATTAAAAAAGTTGTTTTTAATTATAATTTAGTAATTTTCACTATTCATCAGAATATGAAAGTTATCCGAAAAGTACCAAAATTTCACCCTAAGCTAATTTCGATATTACGAATCCAAAAATGAAGTCCATTTTGAGAGCTAAAATTTCTAAAATTTAAAAAGTGGTTATTACTATTCATAACGGCTAGTTTTAATAATATTTTAATAGCGTATCGTTGTTTCGTGAAACTCAGTATTGCGTACTACACACGCTATCGAGGAAGGTTGCGATTGCGTGTAATGCAAGGCAAGTCAAGGTTGCGTGTTGTGAAAGAATCCTTCGTTGTTTCGTATAACAGAATCCAACCATATTTCATTTATACATTTAATATATATATATATATATACTCAATGTTGCGTAGAATAACTATTATCAAAATTGTGTGTAACACGGTCCATGAATAGTGTTGCATATACTTCAAGCTAATACAGTGTTGCGTATAGAGCAAGGTAATCTTGGTGTAGAATACAACACAAGACATTAATGAAATTAAAAAGAATATTTTTCATAAAATCTCGGGGTGTTACACATCTCATCCTGAGGAATTGGCCTATTCAGGGAAAAGGTCAGAACCTTCCATCTGGCAATGAAATATGAGACCCTCTCGTTCTCCCTCTGCTTGTAGTTCATGTGATCGCTGACCATTGTTTTACGCAACGTTGAGCTGAAGTGGAACATGAACTACTACTGAAGGTCATCCCAGCTCTTTATTGACTGGGTTGGCAGACTCGTATACTAGACAAAGGCAGATCCTTGAAAGGTCTATACAAAGAATCTGATTTTTACTGCTTCTTACTGTTCTGGAGTCCCCATCATAGGGTCTCAATAAGATGCGTAGTGCATCAGATTATGTTCCGGATTGCCTGATCCATTGAAGATAGGGAATAAAGGGCTCCCAAAATTGATTGGAGGTGGTGTGTTTCTCACCCAATCCGAGTAGGGTTTCCGATCTGACTGTATCGAAGCGCGTTGACCTTCCATCAATTCCAATCGAGCTGTTAGTGACTGGATGGTGTTGGTGAGACCCCGGTTTACATCCTGTTGGTCCCAGTCCTGGGCAGGTGTAGTCCGAGGCATTGCTTGGGGATCCAGATTGGTCAGCACTAGGGTTGCGTGTGCCATTTGTGGCACCTTCGAAGGGTTCAGGTGTACTCGCTCAGGTTTCTTCCTGAGTGGAGGGAAGTCTTGGTATTCATCCGAATCTACGTCTAGGTAGTTGGACGGGCCGGGCGCCTCATTGGACGGGAGCCCTGACCGTGTTTCGTTTTCCTGGTTAAACCTTAGTCTTTGAGGTGCACTTGTTGGGAGTGCATGATGTGGCCCCTCCTGGGATACACTTTTGATAATCCGGTTCCTCTAGAGTAGCTCGGCGTTAAGCTGCCTCAATTCATTCATCTCCTCTTCAAGTCGAGCGAATCTCTCTTCGAGCATGAGTGGCTCATCTTTGTTGAGAGAAAGAGGCAGGTTAAGGGTAACCAGTACATTGTTCTTATCCTTGTTGGAAGCTCGCAGGGTAAGAGGAGGAGGGTTGGATGGAAGGACAACCATATTTAGGGTATCCCACTGGTTTCGGGTGTGCACACCAGGTGGTTCGTTGTGAGTCACAGCCTGACTGGAACTATCATCTCACGATCCATCTTGATTTGCAGTATAACTGGTGTCACCTGTGGGGTTGACCACAATGACGTTGATAGATGCATATCACAGGGCGGAGAATATGCCATCTTCCAAATGGGAAGAGGATCTCCTACATCTTCTAATGGACTTCCCTTTCATGACATGGGATTTCCTTCAGACTTCTTGATGAAGGGTGACACAGCGATTACTTTGGTGCGACCTTACAATGCGCCTACCTCTTAGAGGGGATGATGATTCCAATGATGGGATAGGATGGGGACCTCCTCTTCTGATATACCTCCCTAGATGAGAGAATACTGACTCTCATGGGGGGGGGGGGGTTGTTATTGGGGGTAATAATTCCCCCATCCTTGAGGGCTGTGGATCGCTCTGTTCTATTGACATCGAGTCTCTTCCTAGTTTTATTGGTCTTACAGGGGCATTTGTTGTTAAAAATACCCCCATCCTTGTAGGATAGTGTTGACCATGGATTGCGGTAGTGGCTGTGGCTATCGCTACCTGCCTGAACATGCATGCCCCCATTCGTGGGTGAACTTGTTTTGGTGCCGAGTTCTTCTATGAATCAATCCCTTATGGGGAGGAAGGAAAAGATTTCTAATTGTCCTCTCTTAGGCGAGAGGCCTATTGTATGCTCTCGGTGGCATGATTCAGGAGTTCTTGAAGGGCATGTTCCCATCGGGCCTGATGCTTCTAGGACTTACTAAAGGCCTGAATCTATTGGGTGTGTTTCCATTCCTGAATAGAGAGACCACTCGATTGCCTTCTTGATGTGATGATGTTTCAAGACACCATGCTGAACGGGTTTTTCTGTGTGGGGAGCGGAGTGAAATGAAGATCTCCATGTTCTTCCCATCTCCTGATATGGACTCTCGTAGGCGCTTCACCAATGAGGAAGCATAGCTGGTGCAGCGCATGGAGGCAGGCTATCTCCATGCTTCCTTTACGCCTCTCAGGTCGCTGTTTCCGTGCTGAAGGAGGAGCTTCTAGGTAGATGTGATGTAGGGGGTCTCCTATTTTCTTGACATGGTCTACATACACATCGTAGGGCTGAAAGCTTGATTTCATTCGGCGGAGGGTTGTCTAAATAATATGGCAGATTCCGTGCACACATTCTTCCAACATCTCTCTGGGTATGTCAAAATGAGAGGTGGTCGTAGGACAAAACATAACTGTTATGTCATCCCTGTCCAGTCATTTCCTCGGGTGTAACATATCAGCATACTCCTCCGCTAGTGACTCCTCTTCCTGGTCAGCCCAACTGAGATGCTCGCTGCTAATGTGGTCAGAGGTAATGGGACAGCTAGGTGCTGAATCATTAAGTGGGCGATTCCGAGGTGGTTCAGAAGATAAACGCAGCCCTGGACCATATCCTGATTGTAGAAGGATGTCGTCGGTGACAAACTGGGAATCTGACATGCTTGATCCCGTCGTTTTGAGTGCCTTGGCATATGAGGGCTTTTCTGTACTTGATTCGGCAGGGGGAGGACCTTCCTCTCGATATGATATGTCATCGCGGGGAGGAACCCCGAAATGGCGGCTATAATGGTGAGGGCTACCATTACTGCTTCATGCTTCACTGCATAGAGGACTTTTGTAGTGAACACCCTGGGGAGGACCTCCAAGGTGTGTCGAAGCAAGGGGAGGACCTTCCGGCTGTGTAGCATCATTAAAAGGAACACCTTCGCAACAACTTCCATCATGGTGAGGATGACCACCATGGCTTGACGTTTGATGTACATCATAGGGAGGACCTTCAGGAAACACTGCAACAAGGGGAGGACCTTCTTGTTTCTTAGGGCCAATGTGAGGAGGACCTTCATAATGGTGTCAGTGGTGGTGAGGACTACCATCACAGCTGCGAAAATGGCTAGGACTACCATTACTACTGCCACAGGGAGAATAACCGTGGGATACATCCTAGGGAGGGCCTCTAGAATGTACCGCCATGAGGGGAGGGCCTAATCATTGCTTGATGTCTTTACGGGGAGGAACTCCATTACCAGGGTGGAGAGGACTACCACCGTGATATGATGCCTAGCTGCATGGAGTTTTTTGCAGCATAACCCTTGGGGAGGACCTTCAGGGCAGGCCATGACAAGTGGAGGGCCTTCTTGTCATGATGATATGTCACTACAGGGAGGGCCTCCATAGTGGAGACTATGATAGAGTGGACTACTATCATAATCTGTGGTACCACTAAATGGAGAGTGTTTGCAGCGTATACCCCGAGGAGGACCTTGAGAGTGGACCGCAACAAGTGGACAAACTTCATGCTGCTCGATCTTCTAGCCAAGTGGAGGTTTTTCATGACTCACATCAAAAGAGGAGATCTCGTGATCAATCATTATATGCCCACGGGGGAGGCCCCCACGGGTGCTATGGGGAGGACTTTCAGAGCTACTGGTAGCAACATTGCGGGGAGGACCTTTGCAACTGATACTGCCACTCCAATAATATGGTAATGGAATGGTAGGGTTCTGAGCCTTTGATATATTCTTAGAGGCCTTGGGAACCACAACATCCAGTAGAGCAGAGTCATGAACTACCTCTTTATTTTCTGGATGCCTTTGGCGCGTTCGGGGTGCACTTTTGTAGGAAGCGGGGACCGTCTGCTATTGACAACTGTCTTCACCTTTGGGTCCCTATCTAACTGGGTCCCGTGATGCTGCCGGGATATGCCGAAGAACATCTTGACTTTTAGCAGGGTTATATGCCTGCTCTGGAGCATCCACCGTGATAGATGGGTGTCCCCCAGTTGGAACGAGTGAATCTTCTCAATTTGGTTTCCCTTGCGTCGCAGAATATGGCTGGGGACCCTCCTGGGCAGAAGAAGGGATATAGATCTTCTCTGAGGCGGCTATCTCGTCTCTCAGATGAGTCACCTCAATTGGGGAGATGGGCTCACGGGCCTGAGTCCTTGTTGTTGCCACTGATTCAATTACATTCTGGAAAGTCTGCAAGATGTGATCTGGGATCGATACCTACTCCTCCATCATTTGGAGGATATGCAGAGAGCCATCTTTGGCTGGAATGGGTATGAAGGCCCATTCCTATATCGGAGTAGGAATATCTTGCTCCAGTCGTCTGGTAGATAGTGGGTACTGACAATTCTCATGTGTTGGGGTAGGTGAACGAATCTACCCCTTTACTAGGATATGCCGGTTTATCTCTCCATTTGACGCCACATCAGGATGTCAGACTTTACTTGCATCCGCAGGGAGATGGCCCTACATATATTGGTCTCCCACCGTATTGAGTCAGTGGCCTTTGATGGTGGGTAGACGTGCCCGCCTATGATTTGCCGCCACATCTGGGTGGCGGGCATCAGAAGCAACTGCTAGGAGCTGGTCTGGCAGGTGCCGAGTTTCCACCACGTCAAGTTGGTGGGATTCAAGACCCGTGATAGAGAGAGGTGCCTACCTAGTATGTGCTGTCCTGGGTGAGCGACGAGCTTGATGGAGCTTGGCGGGGATGTGTTCCGGCTTGTATGATGCCACCATGTCTAGATGGCGGGCTCGGGAGGAGCGAATAGGTGTAGGTTCCTATTCGTGGTACGTCTCCATGGCTGGGCAGTGGAGCTCCTCTCGAGGGACTAGGGTGATGACCGGTCCATGATTGCACATCTGTCGCCCTCGTCGGGCGGTCCGAGGGGCCGGACCTCTGGGTGCATGGGCCTGAATCCTCGAAGAGACATCCTCCTCAGAGGGAGGATGTTGAATCGCGATGTGACCGTGATGACGTCTGCCGGCAGGGGCCTTGGAGTGGAACCCCGATTTGGTGGGGATGAAGTCCTTAAAGTCGACCTCATGTGCCTCCCTAAGATAAAGGAGGTATGTGTTGCCCCATTCTGGGGATAGACTCCCGAAACGTTTGGAGACAGCAACAGGGGATGTCTGGATCTGCTTTTGCGGCCGCTGTTGGGTAGGCGACCGGCGAGTTCTGGCGGATTGGAGGGCATGTATGGCCACCTCCACTATTGGGAGAGTAGCGTTCACGTGGTACTCTCGGATCAGCACGTCTGAGACCCAGCGTTGTAGAAGATGGGTGGGTGATGGGGTCCTCCGTAGGTGAGGAAGTCTGATCATTGCATAGTTGGAAGCACACTCTTGTGAGTTCCTTCGGGATGTCATTGGATGAAAGAGAGTTCTGTATAGTACCTGTAAAACATTTTGAGAAATACAAACAAACCTGTCAAAGCAGCATCTCATGATCCCATGCGTAATTAATGTCCTTTCTTGGCCCTCCTTATGAGTAAAAAGGGGCGTAGGGTGGGATTATGTTAAATCCATCATGCTTGGTTAAAGATTCACGTCGGGTTCACCATTTTTTTCAGGTCGGTCTTGAAATGCCCAATGGTTCCATATCCGATGACACGTGGACCTACTTTCCAAAGGCAGGCATTCTTCGAATGGTCTGGACAGCGACACATAAGAACTCACAATGGTTGAGAGGATGGGAAGTCGGGCCCATAGTACCCTTTTGGGGGAAATTATTGCATGTTTTGGGGCTCTCATATAGATT
This sequence comes from Viscum album, assembly GCA_963277665.1. Lineage (NCBI taxonomy): Eukaryota > Viridiplantae > Streptophyta > Magnoliopsida > Santalales > Viscaceae > Viscum > Viscum album. The sequence goes on along the minus strand of CAUJRU010002865.1, from coordinate 5,894 downwards.
TAAGACAGATTCACATGTTTGCGAATCTTTGGTTTATACCCAAACATAGTATCCATGGATTTCTCTTGGTTGGTAATGGTCAGCTGAATGGAGGGGTTCAGAATCATTTATTCTCGAGGTTTACCGTCCCTTGTTGGATTAATGACCCCGAGGAGTCAGAAATCATTGAGGCGGCACTAGGAGTGGCACGGTGAACTGATGTGAAGATAGTCAAATCGACCGGTTGTTGGGATTAAACCTCATGGAGGATTCCTACGTACCCTGCCTAGGGGATAGGGATCAAAGTCCACATAGTTCGAAAGGGGAGCGTTTGAGAACCGACGTGAAGGTGGACACAGGAGTCTGTTGGTGATCGGGCTTGAACCTCATGGAGGACTCCTACGTATCCCTGTGGTATGGAATCAAAGTCCTCGTAGTTCGCATTGGCTTGGGACTTATGCTCTGAGGTAGCCCAGAATGATGGATTACAGCTTACACTATGAGGAGGCCCAGGGCGATGGATTGGGGCTTACGCTCTGAGGAGGACTAGGGTGATGGATTGGGGCTTACACTCTGAGGAGTCCCCGGGTGATGAATTGGGGCTTACACTCTGAGGAGGAACATGGTGATGGATTGGGTCTTACACTCTGAGGAGGCCTAGGGTGATGGATTGGGGCTTACACTCTGAGGAGGCCCATGGTGTGGATTGGGGCTTACACTCTGAGGAGGCCCGGGGTGATGGATTGGGGATTACACTCTAAGGAGGCCCATAAGAGGATGTCATGGTTGATTCTTACTCTAAACCCACTTGAGTCATGCTCAGTGTGAGAAAAAAGAGGCAGCAGGACCAGAGGATCACATCACGAAAGGTGCATCCGTGAGAAGTGGAGTTGGGCTTACTCCTGAGGGTGGCCCATAAAGTCGGGGCTTACTCTGATATGGACACCCATGGTGTCTTCCTCATTTCTGGTCATGAGGGAATCCAAACCCATTGGTGGTTTGAGGAATATAATGGGGGACAGCGCCTATGCGCAAGTGCACAAGCGGGATAACACCATGGGCGTTGGAATCAGTCCGAAAAATGGAGATGAAAAGTGTGAATTACATGCCCATCATTCAGATTGAAAAGAGGGTGGCATGATGATGGAGGATAACTGCTGACCATGTTCGAAACACAACATCCATATCACGTTATCCTGAAATTGGGGCAGAATAGTGGGGGTCGACTATTGACCATGTTTGAAACACAGGACATGACTCGAAGTTTTTCACAATGTCTTTTGGGGGTGTTGGCCCAGGACGGTAGGTGAGCCAAGGCTGCATGAGGCCATGCCGTTAGGGGGTCCCTTCAGACGTGGAAGTGGATGAGGATCCAAATGATGGACATGCAAAGCGTGGGGTGGAGTGATGGAATGTTTGAACGGATTACATCGCTCTTGAAATTATGCCACTGTAAACATGGCATGAGGCATATTAGGCTTAGAGCATAAGGAATCTCTTCCATGGAGCAAGAGGCGTCCGATTATTTAATCATAGGGAATGTTATAGTTTATAGTCATGTAGAGAGGACTGTTTCTGTATAGTTTAACGTCATATGGATAGGATGAGGTCCATATAGTTTAACGTCGTGTGGTTAGGACGAGGGCTATATAGTTTAACGTCATGTGGTCAGGACAATGGCCATAGAGGTTATCATCATGTGGTCAGGATGATGGCCATACAGTTTAATGTCATGTGGTCAGGATGCCTAGGTATGAGATACCTAGCAATGGTTGGTGTGGGACTTACGCAAGGGAGGCCCTTTCTATATGAACCTAGAAAAAGTAGCTAGGAAATTGGGTTATAGGGGACAGTCATGAGGAGTAGCTCGACTCATGGAATTTATAGGAAGGATTTTAGGTGCGCATAAGGGCGCAAGGTAAAATACTGACATCCCCGCCTGAAAATCTCATGGTGTGACTCTCCATTTTTCATTGGGGTCAGTGACGGTAGGGAAGGGACCAGCCCAGAGGGCCGAGAGCGTAGCCCAGAACTGATCCCAGGCGGGGGTGCGGGGGAGCAACCCCCACGGTATGGACCAACGAGTGAATGGGGTTTTTCGCATGGGGCTGGCCACAAACGAGCTGGCCACGAGGTACTGACCGTGAGGGACTGGCCGCGAGGGACTGGCCGCATGTGGTTCGCTGTTTAGGTTTCCAAGGAAGGTGTCCATGGAGGAGCTAGCTGTGGAGGAGAAGGACGTCCGCGAAGGATGGTTGCGAAGGAGGCTATCCACGAAGGGTGTTGTCCACGAAGGATGTTGTCCGAAAAGGAAGCTGTCAGTGAAGGATGATGTCCGTGATGGGTGTCTGCAAAGGGGATGGCGCCCATCCTACTTCGCGCCCGCGGAAGGGTTTTCGCCTCTATTTCGCGAATGACACTAGCCTGTGGAGGATATGGCCGTCCGTGAAGGAGATGGCCATCTACGAGGAAGGTGGCCGCATGTGGCTCGTGGTTTGGTTCCCCCCTATGTGGAAGAGTGCATCCACGGACGATATGGGGCCCATGGATGGCCGAAGAACATTACCGCTGGGAGAGGTTTTTCCAGCGCCTCCCCTCGAGTTTTCACCCATCCTTCCTCTCCTTATTTTTGGTGCCCCTTGGAGGTTATTTATAGAGTCACAAAGAGGCTGTATCAATGTTCCCATGGAACTTTCTGCAGAATCCCATGAATGAATCTCCATCCGCGAACGACTCGATCAACCGATATTTGATGAGTCGCAGGGGGGTTGCTTCGCGGCTACACACCAATCTGCCTCTATTCCATGAACAATGAGGTTCACGGCAGCATGGGCAGGTTGTCGCAGTTCGCGGTGGTGGACCGGCATGGCATCCATCCTGCTTTGTAGCCATGAAGGGGCTTCCACCTCCAGTTCGCGAATGACAGCGTCCGCGGGAGCGCGGTTCACTGAACCGGCCGCGTACTGTTGCTAGGAGCTGGTACGCGGACCGGTTCAGTCCTTTTCCAAATATTGGGTAAATGGACTTCCCATTTGCAGAATTTTCAAGACCCTACATGGATTTATGAATTCCTTAGCTCTTATAGTTAAGGATTGCAATATCATTTATAAATATTGTAATACATTCTTAATCTATTATAAGTCTTCATATTACATGTTTCAAAAAGTTTATATTCCACTGTAAAATTTATATTAGAAATTTTTTAACTAAAATATTTATAATATCTATTTTATCAGACTATATATGACCTTGATTAAAAACTCTTATTTATTGGTGAACTTATGATTCCAATACAATTACACTAATCATTAGACAAATTATGAGTCCAATCACTTTAAGAGTTTTGAGTTTTATATTAGTTTTAAAATATTAATCTAAAATTTACCCCCACTTATAGCCATTGTAAACATTTACAATCCAACTTGTTCTTCATGAATCTTTGATCTTTACCTCACAATATTTAGTAGTTTATAGAAAAGACTCCTCTTTTGATATTGATCATCAATGATATCCTATCTAACAATAACTCAATTTTTCAATCCCAAATTTTCTAATGACATCCAAGAAACTCAATTCTATTATATTCGCCCTGAACTTATTTATACCACTATCAACATTTATCACTACATATCCTTCCCATCGATATCCTATAAAAATAATATTAATCATCAAATTCAAATCTAAAAATCTAACCAACTTCAAATTATTCTACTTCAAAAAGATCCGTTGGATATTCTCTAGGTAAATCTCCCACATTAAACTCCATTTTAATTGATAAGGGTAATGGAATAGATGATAAAAACATATAAGGATTTCAATTCATTAATTCTCATAAAAAATTGTATTTCTTAAACAATAATGGTGTAATATCCTATATTTCAATGTTAATATTTTATTTCAACCTTACTTACTTTTAACTACAATACCCATTGTGGTATGGAATCTCCTCCATGAAATAATTTTTATTATGTCTCCAAATATATCTGACCCCAAAATTAAAAGCCTAATAATTATAGCATGATATATCCCTATAATCTAAACCTTGTATCATGACATGAACCACTCTGACAAGACTATCCTTCTCCTTCCATATTTCATCACTCATAAAATCCTTTCACCAAATGATCAACATGTTTTCATCATGGTGTGTTTCCTTTGACATAATAAAGTACCTTCAAATAGTCAATAAGATTCTACAACATTCCTTATTCATAAGAACCCATTTAAATAACTAACTCCAATTGACTATGGTTGAAAACAAAAATCCAAAATTACAACCTTTATTTTCAGTATTCATACCCCTTTATATTTTTGGTGCCAATTAATTCATAAATCCATCACCATATAGAAAGACTTTGAAACTTTTTGGTTCATCTATTCATATACTTTGATAATAAAAGTAAATGGATATCCATCTATAGATTTGATCATTATTGAACATCCATGATATTCATCCTTTAACAGATAATTTAAAAAATCCAGTTACAATTTTCTAAAATAGAGTAGGAATTCATTAACAAATTCTCTAATCCTACATTAGTCACATATCAGTTTACGAAAAATGAGAATATGATAATTCTTACACTGTTGTTTATATTTATATATATTATCTCTTTGAAATTTAATAAAGCATATGGAACACCAATTATTGATATCATTTTATTCAAACACTATGTTTTACTCTTTTTCATTCGAGTCCGCATGGATTGTTTTTCCCCTATTCTTCATTAAACATTCTATGATAATACCTAAACAAAGACATAATAGTGAAATAAATATATATTTTCATCAGGGAGAATGGTTTTCCAAACCATAGTAGTATTAGAATATTGGTTGAACGTTGATCTTTAACTAATACTTATCAAATACATGTGCACCCAATGACAAAAAAATCATCCAATTGATATTGAGTGATAAAGAAATCCAATCTCAAAATCATCATCCCAACCATATCATTTAAAAAGTGATAAAAAATTGATATGTTTTTCATATGAATAATGTATAAGGTTATTTCATAACTCAATTACAATATTGTTGTCACAATGGATCAACATTGGTCGTCATAACACTTCTCCATGATCTTCTAACTACAAGTTCATCAACCTCAACCGTGTTAGGCATTGGTGCATAAAATAAACTCCAAAACATTTATACTCAAGGATCTACATTCCTCATTTTTTCATAGCCAAAAAATATAGTTTATTCCAATGAACAGTCCTCCACCATTCATGTATTTTCAATCCATGAAATATCCAACCTAGTACAACTCGGATTAGGCAACCAAATATCAATATTCTCCTTCCATGAAATTCAATCCACAATTCAATATCCCCTTAATATACCATGTTATTTTATTTATCTCTAAGAGATACTATTTCTTAGAACAATTCTAGAATAATGATGCAAACAATGAAGCATAAAATACAGATATTTTTATTACTATGAGATACTATAGACTCCTAATAATTATTTTCTTCAAATTTGAATCCACTACCTCATTATTATCATACATTCCATGCTTAGTTAAAATAATTTTTGGATTTGAAATAGGTTTTTCTCCATCTATTCCAAAAATCATTAATAGTTATCTTGTGTAATTCACTTTTGAGATTAATATGTTTCTTTACCGTTGATTTACATTATCCTAGTAAGGCAGATTAGTTCTCAAATAATTGAAATATCAAAATTTGAATCCTTTTGTAAACCATTTTGATAAATTATTCTTTTTTCCTCAAAATATGATGTCATCCACATACATCATCTCTATAATCTTCTGCTTATAAAATATTTTCCATAGAGCTTGTGATATACCCCTCGTCTTTTAAACTCTAGAATTCTCATATATGTCTCCAGTCATGCATACCATCCATGAGGTTCATTCCTCACGTTCGTAAATCCTTTTAAAGAATACTTTT
>CAUJRU010002864.1:0-63179 GCA_963277665.1 Viscum album | reverse complement strand
TGCGGAACCTAGGAATCTTTGGCATACCTATTGGCTAGCCAGTTTTATTAGATGTCTATCCAGTGGGGTTGATCTAACACATCATCTTTCTTCAAATGCATGGGTCCCTCTCCATGTAATTATTCATTGATGATTATTTTGATCCTAGAAAATTTCATAAGCATCCTTGATCCATTAGATGCTCTAAATAATGATTATTGGTGACTTTTAAATTATAAAAAACCTTCCAATGTTTCAAGGATAGATCGATAAAAATTCCTTCTAATCTCAATATCGTCATTCAAGGTCCAATTGTAAATTTAGAAATCTCAAATTCTCTAAACATTATATATATATATATCTCATCTTTCATAGTCCATCTTGAGAGATCCTAGAAAAAAATTATAATATATTTTCCCTTGTGAATCTTCTTTTCTTGTCTTACCTTATACCATTTATTTATTGCTATCACCATAAAAAAGAAAGGTAAGATTGGTTTCTTACTGTCTCGATCAAAAATCAAGGTGAGATTGATTTCTTTTCATCTACAAAAAAATGTATCCATGGTTTATTTATAATTTTTACATAAAGGAATAGAAAAATTAGTTACTTGACCTCCGTTAAAATCAAGGGACTAATAGTATTAACATCTCAACTCGAGGGGTGGAGATGTAGGGGCTCACACAGAGCTATTAAAGAACTCCTTATCAAATTGTGTTTATTAAATCATTATTTTATATATTATGTCATCTAATATAGATATGAATAAATTTCACAAAATTGATTCTTCCTCTTACAACAATGCTGACTCATTCTATTAACATCAATATTAACTCTATAATACAAATCAAATTTTTTGATTTATCACTTCATCATATATAAATAACTTTATTTTTTATTTTCCCATTTAGGGCAATATTTTAGTTTTTAAATAGTAATACACCCCCACTTACTTTTTTACACTGATGAATAATTAGAATCAATGGAGATATTTTTTCTCAAAAACATTATTTTCAAAAATTAGTTCTTATTTTCAAAATATTAATCAATTTCAAAGATAAATCTTATAATGGAATATATTTGTTACTCTCATGTTCATTTATATTATGGAACAAATTACTCTTATTATAGAACATGCATGTTAGTTTTTATCAGAAGTAATGTATATCTTGAGGGAAAATGGTTATTTATGGTTATACCCATAAAAAATTTATGGAATAGACTCCTCAAGATATAACTAATTTTTAATTAGATGGGAATCACTAAAAAATATCTATTGTAGGATTGAACAAAATTTATTTAATTGTATATAAACATTCATAACCACCCTAGAATTATAGTAATTTCTATAATTCACTCATTAACAGAAAAATAAATTTAAATATACTATATTAGACATATATCAACAAGATTTTATAAGAATTTCTATACATTCCAATGAACAAATCAGCTCCATCATGCTGTTTGAAATTACTACGTAGCACCAATTAAACAATGGAAAAAAGTAGAAGAGGAATCCAAATAATCCAAAAGAACAATTATTTTCAATACTATAGATGATGAATATTCATCTGATAATGAATACATGATTGGACACTTCAACCATAGATTGATCAAATTGGAAAAAAAGAAAATAACTATCTATCATGTTATATAGAAATACCAAATTGATGTGATTGAAGTAACCCATTATGAATCTAACAAGAATGGTTATAGAAGGTTGAATTTTCCAATTTATAAAAAAATGTTGACAGAAAAGAAGAAAGGTAAGAAATATATTAAAGTATCAACCATTAGAGTAAAGGATGACTCCATAGAATCAACCATATCAAGTGACTGAAGTCATAAATGTATCATGACACATATCACGTATCGGGGAAATGTTAGGTATTCTGTTTCTAGCTGTCCTTCTCATTCCTCCCCATCACATCATTCATCATCTACTTCTTTTTCTTATAATAAAAAATATACATAATATTTTGTTCTTCTGAGTAACCAATTTCTAAATAAATATCTTATAGAGGAATACAAATTATTTCTTAATGAGAAAAATAAAATATTTAGTGAAATAAATCTTTTTTCTATAAAAAAAGATGATTTGGTATTGAAATTATAACAACAATCAAATCTCAATGATTCATAATCATAAACCAAAGATATTAAAAATAACCTCTATTAATTCATCCATGGTGATTGATATTTATAAATGATATTTAATTCTAAAAATCCTATAAAAAACATCATGGTTTTGGTTTTTTGAATAATTAATGTTCTTCAAAAAATACTACTTTTGTATAATGTATATCAAAAAACAATTATTGGAATTTTTTTTGTAAAAATAAAAATTTAATTTATAAATACTATTGTAAAAGTTATAGATATTGAATACCAAAGTATATTCATCTTTAATATCATTTATCTAACAAAAAATATTGTTTTAAACAATTTTGGGTCCCTAAATATTTACATTCTAATATTTTTGGATTTAAACTTGTATCTATTCCTAATAAATTTAGTACTTACACCACTAGACCTGAAATCAGGGCACCAAAAATCTTTTTTGGTTAATATATTATAAGGATATGTAACTAACATTAATTACCATATCACATGTTTCCTTTTTAATAAAAATGGATTATTAAATCTTAAAATGATTTTTTATTCATCATTTCCTCTTGATCTATTTGTTAAATGACCCAATTGAGAGGGAACATAACTATTACCTGTTTAGATAATTTTTGGAACAAATTAAGTGGAAAAGGTTTTTTGGTCTCTCTAATTTAATTTTCCCTCTTGAACTTAATTTCACGATCTCTTCCCTCTCTCTCTCTCTGGTCCATGCCTTCATTTTATTAAAATAGGAGAGGCTTCCATTTTAACAAATTTCCAAATTTATTTTTATTTTTCGTATCTTAAATAAAATTTTTACCTTTTTCAAATTAATTTTTTAGAATATTTTATTTTTTATTAAATTGTGAGATTCACTCTTGTATTTTACATTGAAATCGATATAATGTAATATTAGGTTTTTTAACTTTAATCCAACTCATGTGTTTTAGCTTTTTCTATCTTATTTATTTTGTATGATTTACCTGCCTTATTTTTTAATGTTGACTTTTATGTTGATGATAATCATTAAAGGGGGGGGGGGGGGGGTTAATATTTAAAATCATTATAATTATACCATATATATAAATACCTTATTCATTTCCAATATATTATATTTTCCATTCATGTTTTCATTTTTGATAATCACAATGGTAGAGATACTTTTGGGTCAATGGTGGAAGAAAATGTTTCATTTCAAAGGGAGAGATATTTATTTTTTTAAGAGAATATAATCTTAGTTGTGATCATATTGAATATATTTTAGTTAAACTCATGAGCATGTTGAATATCTTAATTTTATAATTACTAAATTATTTTGATACATGCTTTACTCTTGATTTACTTTTCATCTCTATTTTAGGGTATCTTTTTTTATCATAATTGGGGGATATTTTTATAATTGTATATATCTCATATGAAGTTTTATTGAACAAAACACTTTATTTTGTGTCTAATATTTTTCAGTGATTTTAAATTATATATTATATCTCTAATTCCTTTATTTATAAAACTAAATAAAGATATTAAAGTCCATTCAAAGGAAAAATGGAAATCATATTAAAATAATTGAAATATATCATTTCATATTTTGGGAACAAAAATTAAGTTGTAAGATCTCTACGAGACCCTGAGATAAAGTGGAAGAGGCTCTAACTCAATGTGGAGTGATACAAATAGCACCTTCTACCCAGTGTGATGCACCAAACAACCAGTGAAATAAGAAATTTGAAGTAAATGTTCTTAGAGACCAACATATAGAAAGTGGGTAAGTACTAGCCATCTAGTTGATGAAGTCAAAACCCAGGTAAGCTCGAGAAAATATACTGGCTAGACCATGGCATTGGGTGGTTAGTTATTGTGGCCAATTTAGTAAGTAATATTTATTCAATTTCATGGGTCCCACTTCTCTTAACTGTTCATTGAAGACACATAATGATCTCAGTAAATTTTAGAGGATTCCTAGATCCATTAGAGGCTATAAATTTATATTCTTATTGACTTTGAAGATAAAATATTCTATCAACATGTTAGTGATGGATATCTAGAAAATTCTATCAAATATCAAGATCATCTTCCAAAAAACAATTCTAAATTTCCAAATCTCAAAGGATCTCACATTTTTCTTCCACTCTATATACATATCTCTCATCATATTTACTCATTATAAAGATATTACATTCCATAATTGTACTATATTTTCACCAAGGAAATACAACCTTCTCATTTTACCTTTAATAACTAGTTTCTTGTCATCCCCTTTAAAAAGAAAGGGATTATTGGTTTCTTATTTTCTCCCTAAAAAATAGAAAGATTATTTTCTTTTTATCTACCTAAAAAATCATGATAATCTTGGTTTCTTTATATCTCCATAAAAGAATATATGGACCACTTTTTTAGTTTATATTTTATCAAATCAAGGGACTAACAAATTTAATCTCTCTACTCGAGGGGAGAGATGTTTGGGATCATGCTGATATATATTGGACCACTTTATCAAAACATTTTTATTTTATAATTTATTTTATTCATTGAATCATCAATTCTTGATATGAATAAGTTTCATAAATATGAATCATCCTATTTCTAATGCCCCTAGTCAGTTCGTTAACTTTGATATTAACTATTAAATATAGATTAAATTTTTTTGTTTATCAATTTGTAATATTGAAATCTATTTATTTTTAATATTCCATTTGAGTATATTATTTTAATTTTTAAAATGAAATTCATTCTACTTTATTAGACAATAATCTAACAAAAATTTCTATCAAAGGATATTTTTTTTGGTTTTATAAAAAACTATATTTTCAATAAATTGTTTTTATTTTAAAAATATTCATTGATTTTAATATTTGATTTTATGGTAGAATATACCTCTTATACTTATGCTCCTTAATTTTATGGAATAAATTACTCTTATTGGAAAACTACCATCTGAATTTTTCTTTGATGAATTTGATATCCTATTTGGAAAATGGTTATGTATGGTTATACCCCTGCAAAAAACAAAAAGATAAATAGAAATCTCATGAAATGTTTCCTTTTGAATTAGATAGAAAATAAATGAACTCTCTCTATTTTTTAATTAATAAAAATTAATATAATCATATATCTATTTGAATAACAACTCATGAAATATGAAAATCACTATATTTCACTCATAAATGGACTAATAATGATAAAGACACTATATTATATGTGAATCGACATGATTTTGAAATATTTTATCTGTATTAAAATTAAATGATTATTGTATTTTTACATGCTTCACTAACAATTTCAATGGTATAAAGTCACATAGTGATGATTATTTATAGAAACAATAGTGAAGATAATTCTCTGGGTCTTACCAAGAACATGGGAACCAAAGGTCTAACCATAGAAGATGTGAATGACATAAATAATATGTATTTTTAAGAAATAATTAAATATTTCATGATATACCAAATTACAATGAAGCTTTAATCAAATAATGAAGTAAAAGAAGAAAAGGATTCCAAAAAATCCAATAAAAAAAATTCTTTGAACCCTATTGATGATGAATATTCATCTAACAAGGAAGCTGAGATTGAACAACTGACCAAAAGATTGAATAAATTGAAAAAAGAAGGGATATCTTTGTTGTGCTAAAAAAATTATCACATTTAATTGATAGAAGTAAAATGACAAGAATGAAGCAAGAAAGGTTTTATAAGACTAGATTTTTCGATATATAAAAATATGTTGATTGAAAAGAAGAACGGTAATAAATATCTTAATGTATCAAATCAAAGTGTGTATTATGACTCAATGGATTCAACCTTCTGAGTAACATCAGGTCCTAAATGGCACATATTAAGGATGGTGATTAGGTTAGTTCTTCTATTTATCACTCTCCTTCTCATTCCTCATCCTTCTCTTACTCATCATATTTTTCTTGTTCTTGTAATCAATGAAATAATCTTTAGTTTTTTAGGAACTCACTCATATGTAAACAAATATTACCAAAAAATGTAGTGGTGTTCTTAATGATTAAAACATTTATAATGAAAATTTTCTCCTTTATAACTAAAAATATGATATGATATTGAAATTAATACAACTTGGAAATATTGGGAATTTATAATCCCAAATCAACTGGCTTGAAAAATAATCTCACTTAATTCAACCATTATGATCAATATCTTGATATGTTTTTTGGTTCTCAGTGTCCAATAAAAGTCACTGTGGTTCTATTTTTTCGAATAATTAAATTCATTTAATAAATATTACTTTTTTAAAATCTATTTCAAACATTTTCATATAATTATTATCTTTAAGTGTAGTATTTAATTTCTGAATACAATTATAATAATTATTTATATATAACAGCTAAGTCTATTCATATATGATCTCATATTTGTAATATTAAATTTTGTTCAAAAAAGTTTGTGTCCCTAAGTGGTCAGTTGACAATATTTGGGAACCAAAAATTTGTTTATATTTTAAAGTCATTTTGTGATAAAAAATTTAGACCCAGAATATTGGTAATAAAATACTATTTTGTTTAATATTTTTAGGTCTATTCCACCTAGTTTCATTATTATATAATATGCTCAATTCAAAAAAAATTGTATATTTACACTTTAAATGATTGATCTATAATTAATTTTTCTTGATATATTTGTCTAATGATCCAATTGAAGGGGATTATAGCTCTTACTTTTCTATAGAACTTTGGAAAGATCTATATAAGAAAAGATTTTTTGATCCTTATAAATTTATTTTCCTTCTTAAACTTCATTTCAAAATATCCTCTCTATCGCTCATGTCCATGTATTTGTTTCTTAAAATGGATATTTTATCTTTTAAAAATAGTTTTCATATTTATTTTTCATTTTATTAACTTTTTAAAAATTCTTATACTTTTTTAAATTTATTTTTCAATATAGATTTTTGTAGTTTTTAGATCAAATTGTTTCTTTTACATAGTAATTGAGATGATGTAATCTTAAGTGTTTTATATTTAATCCATCTCATGTGGCTTACTTCATTATATCTTATTTATTGTACATGATTTATATTATTTTTGATCTTATCTTGATTTTTATATCAATGATAATAATTAAGGGGGAGGTTTTATTTCATATCATTGTAGTTTTACCTTATATAAAATTACCTTATTTATTTAAATGTATTATATGTTTCTTTGTTTTTTTGATAATAAAAAAGGGGGAGATACATTTGTGTTAAAGAGTGAAGAAAATCATTCATTTCATAGGGGATATTTTTCTTGGTTTTTGGGGATAATTTATTTTACATCTTTATAATATTGAATATATATTATTTAGAATCCTGAACATGTTAAATATCATCATTTATAAATTCCTCAATGACTTTTTTACATTTTTAACTCTCTATTTACTAATAATATGTCCCTTTTATTTAAATTTTTTGTGATCTTCAAAAACTAAGAGGTTGTTGTGACCAACTCTCTCATGATTTTTTCATGATCACAAGAACTCTCTTGTTTGTATAAAATTTTCTTTAGAGTATTTTGTAGCTATATATTTTATCTAAAATTTTTTAATTTATTATACTAATTTAATATATTGATGCAATTCAAAGGTAACTTGTTGATCTTGGTAAAATATTGGGCATGTATTATTTCATGTTTCTAGAACATGGATGAAGTTGGAAGATCTTTATAAGACCCTAGAAGGAAGTAATGGAGGATATATATCAAAGTTGAGGGTTATATATTGAAGTGGTTACATAGTGTAGTGTACTATTCTGCTTATACAATTAGACAAAACCAATGAAATATCTAATAGACTACTGGATAACCGATAGAGGATCACTAACCAAACGGTGAGGAAGGAGGAACCTAAGAAGCACCACAATGCCTACTGGATAGCCTATGGTATCAGGCTACTATCTTGTGGAGCCAATCTAGGAAGTTATCTTTTTTAAATTTCATAGTTCTTACTCCTCTTAATTGGCCATTGAAAATTATTCATAACCTCCGTGAATTCCAAAATATACCTATATTCATTTCATGTAATAAATTGAGATGCTTGGTGGCTTAGAATATTTATTAATTCTTTCAACATGTGAATAGTGGATCTTTAGATAATGCCCTCCCATATCAATATCCTACTTAATGATATAGTTCTAAATTTCTAATTCTAAAAGGCCCTCATGGTATTATCTCTCTCTCTCTCTCTCTCGCATGTTTTAAATCATTATAGAGATATTTCAGACTAAAATAAGATATTTTTAACAAGAAAATATTATATTCTCCCCCTAAATTAAACAATTGGTTTACTACCACCTCCATAAAAAATAATGTGAATATTGGTTTCATAAAATCTCTAAAATAAAGCGAGGAAATTTGGTTTCTATTTATCTCAATAAAAAGCATGAGAGGATCAGTTACTTTCTATAATTTACAAAAATAAAGGGAATACTTGGTTACTTGATCGCCATTAAAATAAGAGGAATAATACCATTAACCTCCCAATACTAGGGGTGGAGACATAAGGGGTCCCAATAACCTATTATCAAATGACATATCAAACAATTATTTTCTCTAATTTATTTTATGCATTGCATCATATAATCTTGGCATGCATATATTTCATAAATTTTATTCTTCCTCCATTTGATGTTCTTACTTTCCTAAATAACATTAATATTAACACTATAAAATTGATATGATTTTTTATTGTATCACTTCATCATATCTAAATCCTTTTTTTAATTTCCAGTATGTATTTATTTTTTAAAATTTTAATATTCAGTTCAACTCCCATGCCATTATACTCTAATCATATGACCTCTTAAAAATACTAAGTGTTATAATCCTTCCAAATAAGAACATTTCATGACCTCGATTACTCAATCAGGTACATCATTCCTTAACTAAGTTCTGATAAAATAACATTTCTAAGGAAAGAAACTAATTTGTGAGCCAAATAAATGGATTGGGTTCCAACTCCTAGCATTTTCTTGGGGTTACACTTAGCAAGGATACACTAATATGATTATGTTATAAGAGTAATGGATTTGAGTTCAACCATATGTTCTATTAGACATAGTTTTATTATCAACTATCCAAGAATCATAAAAGATATGATTGGGATGATTTCCTACCAAAATAAATAAGTAGTGAGTTAAGTGACATAGAGGAGTCATTTCATAGTGAAATAAGGATCTTGGACCCCTAATGTATATAATGTATTCAAAAAAGGATCATCATTTTAGGGGGACCCCATTTATATTAAAAGTACTTAATAAATTTTTATAATACATGATACATATCCTATAAAATCTTTTATTGTAGAAAAATATCATCATCATTATTATAAAACATAACTTTAAGATCATTCATTGAGAAATAGAAACTTATTGTAATAAACTCTTAAAATTAGTAAAATAAAATGCTTCTTAGGTAAGGAGAAATTATGTGTGTGGAAGTACCACCAGCAAGAGTAACTAACTATTAAAGTGGTTCAACATGTGATTATAGATGGTTATGATAAGAATATAATGTTTCAATTATTGATTTAAAGAAATTAGATTCTGAATAACGTTAGTAATTTTTAGCCACTTCTCATATATTCAATAATATTGGAAATATAAATGACTTCATGAAGCCATTGGATTCATTAAAGTATTATGATGGTTAATGAATTTATTTTGTATTATTATTTAGAAATATTTTAATAAGATGACTAAATTCACCAAATGGTCACCTGATACTATCTAGAGTATGAAATACATTAACTCAGACTATGATGTATGAAATTCAGTCCTATATAAATAGTAAAAATGGGTGAAATTTCAAAGAGAAAAATGAAAAGATAGTTGGAGAGTCCAATAATGTTTCTTGGAGTATCTAGTCATGGTAATTATAACCTAAAGGAGTTATTAGGAAGGAGCTGTAATGATTTCATGGGAAGGAATTGAATGATATACCCAAAGGGGTTTATGAAACTTTATGGATTTCATATGAGAGGTATTAGTGTTATAGAATGTCATTATTTTGTTTTTAAGGTTATATGATACCAACTATCTATTTTATAATTATTTTAAATATAGAACAGTTTTGAACAAATAAGATAACTGATAGAGCTTGTAGTTTTCATTTAATTAATGAATCAAAGAGTTTCTCTGTAAAAGATTTAAATGTAAAATCATTTTTCAAAAACTAGTTGGATAATATTAGATGATGATAATATATATCTCATTTCTCATATAATATAATAGATGTTCTTTATTAAGAAATTGTTTTAATGAAAAAAATGGAATGATTAATTAAACACACATTTTTTATGATTCATCATATTATATAACATGGTTTCAAAAAGAGGAAATGATAAATATAGTTTATCTAAGAAATCTAATTATCTAGAAATTTTTTTAAATGTGAGTGATGTTTTTCCCAGTACCCATCAGTGAAATATTTTGATAAATAGTTTTATTTTTGGATAAAATTATTTTATCAAGAAATTTTTTAAAATTTTAGTGAAGTTTTTCCCACTACCCATCAGTTGAATATTTTGATAAATAATATACTTTTTAGATAAAAGTTCCTCAAACACATATGACACCATGTGTGATATAGACGAAGTAGTTTTTTAATGAAGTGACTAAAGGTTTTAGTTGGTTATGTTTTCTATCAATAAGTGCCAATATGTATGCATTAGGATAAATTTTTAACGAAGGACTGATCCACCCAATCGAGAAGATGATGTTTTTACCCTTGTCTTAGGGTAATAAAGGATGAAGAGTTTCCATCCTTGACTTACTAGTTTCATAGACTACAGTGATCATCCCTAACATTATATGATTATAGATTTTATCCTCAATTACTAGTCAAGTATGAAATATTGTGTAAAATATACAACAGTTAATAATATTTTTATATTGTAAAAAATATAGAGATTAATGAATCGAGATTACAGGAATGAAAACACTAGACTAATTGTTAAGGAATCCATATCAGTGTAAATTATCATGAAAGATACTAAAAGAAATGATGAATTTTGTTTTCATGAAGGATAAAATTATTATGTAGTTAGGTATTTTGATACGCTCATCATTGGTTATTTAGATGGTACAAAGGATTTGAGAAGAAAGACTGATGAGTTTGGACTTATTCAAATAATTCATGGAATTATTTGAAGCTAGTTAAAAGTGATTCGAAGTGATTCAGAATTACTGAGATAACATTTGGTGAATTTTAGATGAAATCAATAAATTTTCAATTTTAAATAAACATTTTTAAATATGGATATTTTCTAGAATCAACTTATGATTCATTCCTTATTACCTACGAATCATTTTAGAGTGTTTCATAAGAAATATTTTTTTTTGTGTAAGAAATTTATAGATCTCTGTAAGAGTCATTATGATATGTGTAAGGATCATATAGACCTACATAAGTATCAATCATACCCTTTTTAAGAATAATCAAAATATTTGTAAGATATTTTTTTTAATCTGCAATGAAAAGTTATCAAAGGTATAAATACTCAACATATGTGTACGAGCCACTCTGCACTATATACAAGTCATTGAGACATATATATGAGTCATAAAAATCTATTTTTGAATAATTGATATATCTAAAAGTTATTATAAGCAGTGTATAAATCATTGGATGTTTTGTATGATAATTTTTTGTATGAATCATTTACACATACATAAAAAACACTTAGTGAAAATTGGAAAATTCTATAGACATGAATGATGAGTTTCCTAAATTATTTTTTTAATGAATATTTTTTTTTGTGATATTAAATATATTCTTACATGATCTAGACATCATGATGTTATGTTAAGATATGATTCAAGAATGGATGAGATGAATATTTAGTGTGGATAACATTGATCTATTTATTCATTATTTTCAAGAAATAATATTTTTAAATCAACTTTCATGATCAAAATGAATATTAAAATTAGAAGATGTATGCACCAAACATAATCGATTAAATCACCAAAAAATTAATTTTGATCCAGACAATTTAAGTGAGAAAAAGTTAATGGAAGGATTAATTTTTTTTAAAATTATTAATAAAAAACTTATGAAATTATAGAATAACTATATATGGAAATTAAATGTTAAAACATATTATTTATTCAAAAATAATTAAAATATCACAATGTGAGTTATGATTATATATGAATGATCTGAAAATGATGAGATCACAATGAGATTAATGTAAGTAATTTAAAGTAGGTCTGAATCCGTATTTGGAATTTTTAAAGTTCTCATGCTATAAGGAGAAGTCCCACACAACAATATGATGGTGTTTTATTTTTATACCTCTATGAATAATGTTTCATTTATAGATGTTGTGAATGTGTTTTTTAGAAAAATAGTACGTTGAGTCTAATTTTGAATAATATAAGGCTTGTTTGGATAGATAAAAATGAGATATAAATATGTAAGGATAATCACTGTATTTTTCTAAGGAAAAATTCATGAGAAAAAATAATTGAAGTCATGGGAAACACCCATTGTTCCATTACTAAGAAAATATAAATTATAAGAGAACATTACACCAGATTTCATGAATATACTTTTTTATATTCAAAAATAGAAAAGGTATTATGGTGAACTTTTTATGAGAGATAGATAAATTGGATACATTAATATTTTAGAGAGATGAAAGAATAAGGATTTATCTTAAAGGAGAAGCAAAAGACGATATACAGACAAGAAAGAAGAAAACCCTGATATTGTTGAAAAATAAGGAAAAGAGGAATAAAATAATCAATTTGAGTTCAGATCGAGTTAGATAAAGATTAATGAGATAATAAGTATGTTCAATACCCAATGTTAAAGGATATTTAGTTTCAAAAAAATATATTTAAGAGTCATACTGATGTGTAAGAAAATTGATAGAATATTCAGTCATTTTCTAAGGCCATGAGTTTGGAGATGGAATATCATAAATAAATATGAAAAAGATCTAGAGGCTAGGCCTAAAATAGAGTTCTTAATCTAGGTTAATATTCTTGAAGATATTAAAGAATTCAAAGAATCCATGATGATTGAGATATGATCTTATTTGTATTTAGTAACATCCTATAAATATCAAAGGTCTAATTTAAAAGTGGTGAAGCATGAATACTTGTGGGTTGATAGTATAAGGAACCATCAAGGAATATATTAGATTACTTTATTCATATTGTAAACACAATCACTTGTATAATATATTGAGAGGGTATAAGATGAACCATAACCAAAACACTTCTAGTTGATGATAAAATTATTAATGGATAATTTGTTACATGGTGAAATCCAAAAACATTATGTAGTTGGTTTCCCACATTCTGGATGAACCTTATAAAAACACATGTTTCATAACATACTTATTTAATTTATTGAATGTTGTGCATGCGAAAATTCTAGATACAGAAATATATATTTAGATCTTAATTGGAGGTAGAGGTTCAATTACCGAATGGGTTTAAAATATTATATGTTTAATTTAGAATTTGTTAAATGAATTAGAAAAACATGATTTAATCCCCTGAAGTTTCTAAGTCAAGACTGAGAACATTCTTATTTTTATCAAATCATTAGGTGCCATTTAATTATATCTATATTTTTATTCCTAATTATTTTTACATGAAAACATGATGTGTATATTTGATGTTTTTTCTAAAGATCCTCAGATAGAGAATTCTATCTCCATACTTGTCAATAAATGTGGTGAACCCAACCCGAACACCTTATCAAATTGGTACCTGGCCTGAATTCCCATACACCTGAAGGGTGTTCATGATTCCCAATGGTTGGCGACTAGCACCTATTCATCAAACAACAACCAGAGGGAATGATTTCACCCAATATGAAGAAAAATAATAGCATATATATATACATATAATAGATATAAAAAGTGGGAGATATAAATATATTCCATAACTAAAAGAAGAGAGTGGAAAAGATACAACTCAAAAATAGTTAGAACATCCCAAAGTACAAGTCCAATCATCAAAGGATAACTAAAACTGGAAAACAAATACTCCATGTGATAGTATGTGAAAACTCTCAGTATTTCACACCAGCTACCCTAAAAAACTAACATAAAACCTAGACTCCTTACTATTGTGGTTTTCTTTGACCAGCATCAAAATAAATAAAAAGGTATACACATTCATATAAAGAGGGAATCAACATTAGAGAATATAAATACCTGAATGTAGCAACAATATGTTACATTATAGATTTTTAGGTTCTTCTAAGACATTGAAAAAAAGAAAATAGGAGAGTCCAAGAACCCCATTTTTCTAAAGTGAAGGAGAACCAAAAACTAGATAAAGGTAATAAATGTGGTGAGTGTATCGAAAAATATGATTATTATATATCAGATGACTCAAGTTAAATATGTGATGGATATGTTTTTATTGAATCACAATATAAATTTTATTATAAATTCATATAGTACATTAATAAGGTTTCTATAGAGGTCTATATATACATATTTTCATATATCAAGGGATTAATTGATGACAATTCATATATGTAGAAAGAATATGACAAATAGGACGATTCGTTGACTATAAAAGTGAGTAAGTGTAGCACTCTCAAGAAGCATGTTTTAGACACAGATAAATCTACTTTACTTTTAAATAAAGGGTATTAATTGATTAATGAAAAATTATAAAATCATATTTATGAGAAAGAGTTATTTGATATGGTTTTCAAAACAAGGGATTCATATGTTGAAGAAGTTACATAAAGTTTTAATGAGTATTAAGGATGCATGACTAGTTATTATGTTAGAAAGATAAAAAATTTGATATTTTATCATATATAATGTTAAAAACTCCATAAGGATAATTTTTTAATGATTAAAAGATAATGGGAATATATATTAATCTAAGTTGTATTTGAGAATAATATCTTCAATATAAAATGACTTGACCTAGAAATCAAACTAAAAAAATCTTAAAGAGTCTAAACATGGAACTTCCTGAAATGATGAGAAAATAAGTACCACCATAGAAACATATGAAGAAATTAAATATTATAGTAATTTTCAAAATGGTGTAAGGAAGATTTGGGAACAATCTATTTATTATTCTACAACCATATCAATGAAAAAGGTAATCCATAAACTTGTTAAATTTTCTTCCAAATAATATGTTTTAATTTTTTTATAGATTTGAATTAAAAAAATATTCAAATAAGGAAAGAGAAAAATGACCAAAAATTCAATCCATATTGAAGAGTGAATTTATAAATTTAAAATAAAATGATCTGTCAAAAAATCCCTTGATATGAGGGTTTCTATCTAAAAATTGTAACCAGGAAAAATATGTTAGACTACATAAACTAAAAAAAGAATGAGATTCATTGGGAATTATTGGATTTAAAAAGGGTCTGGATACATAGAAATAAAATATTTTCTTAATATTTTAACTTATGGATGTGATAAAAGGCCTGGCATCAATTGAAGTAAATATAAAGTTAGTGGAAAACCAAATGGTCTGAAGTAGACTTAATAAAAGAATAAAAATCTATTTATCAAGAAAAAAATATGTGGTTTGGAAAATTCCATTGTGTATTGAAAAAAAGTTGGTTACTACTATGAAAAGAGATCGTATGTTTCAACCATACAAATTATATGTTGAATATAAGGGAAGTTCATACTAGAAAAGGCATCAGGTGATGAAATAATACATGTTTTCCTAGGAAAAGAAAGAGATAAATATGGTTATTTAGTGAATAACACCCAAGAAGTCATAGATTAAGGTTGATAAGTATGTGACACTAGATATAGTTTTTTTATATTGTAGAAATATATTCCACATCATGAAAAATTAACAAATCACAACAAACACCAATGTTAAAGAGATAATTCTAGAAACTAAATGGGATTTAACAAAAGAGAAGATCAAGAAGACTATCTTGGTGGAAGAAATACATGATAAATAAGTTGAGAGGCTTCACATGTTTGATACTAAAATAATAATGAATAGGTTTTCATAAGGTGGAATAAGGGTAGACACATTACTGTTAAGTTCAAGGAATAAATTCCATAATAAGACAAGTTGTTGAAGGAGAAAGGGAAATCGTTGATTACTTGTATTGCTAAAAGTGTCAATGCTTGAAAATAATCCAACCCCAAAAAGAATAATGAGTATGTGCCAAAATAATTTTGAACCATATAGGCAGGATATTTGGAAATGGATAAGAAAATAGTGTAAGGTGAAAAGAAAAAATATTCACTTATTTATAATGTAAATGTGGTTCTTCCAACTAAGAAGATAACCAAAAAAATAATCTAATGATACTTAAAGAGGTTTAAATTTTTAAATTTGAAGAAAATGAAATCATTAAGAGGTCTATAAACCCTATATGTACAAGTAAAGAAGTATTTGGGTTAAGAAATAAGTTGTAGCCATGTTCCTCACATTAAGGATCTGATGAAAGACCCACCTTATTCCCATATATCTATGTTAGTATTACCTTTAAAAGGTATTTGAAAGTAAAGGATGATTAAGTGAACCAAGAATATGATACATAAATATTCCATATTTTGGATGAATATTCATTACACATCATTACAATCAATTCCAATAACCACAAAGTTTTAATTTCATTGGAAACTTGGATACATAAACAACTAGTACATAAAAGTATTTCCCACTAATCTATTCACTTCTAGAACCCTTCGTAGACATATCATACAAAAAAAAATTTATTCATATCAGAGGGAAAATAAAACATTAGAAAGGGGGGGGGGGTAAAGATTCACAGTAAGGGTAAATAAGGTAGTTATTAACTGATTAACAGGATTGTGGATAAGATATTCGTAAGGGTATGAGACCAAGATATTAGCATCCAAAAATAACATGCAACAATTGATAGATAAGAATCATGGATCATCGTATAAATCTCTAACAATTCATAACACTTGAATCATAAAATAATAAAAGATCATGATCCATGATAATATAAATCCAGTATAAGAACAAGTTATAAGAGAGTGTCATATGGTGTTGAATAATCATAATCATAAAAATTATTTTCAAGGCTATTTACCATGACATTCATTATATGTTGCGATTGGGATAACCACCTGTGTACCCTCTTTAGGCTTGGGATAAACTCCCATGTATGCTATTTTTGGATGTTTATAACCTATCATGTACCCTTTTAGATGATAAAAATTAAAAATTAAAAATTTCATTAGTGTTCTATAATGGACCCACCCATCACATAATCATTATCCATTTATATATATTCCACAAGATCACCGAAACATTTATAATTTCTTTATAGATTAACCTACATAAAAAAGAAGGTTTAATAAATATTTTATCATCGTAATCATAAGACATCTAATGAATGAATATTAATGGTATCATTGGATAATAATCCTAGTGAATCATAAGTAACATCAACATATGTTATAATATAATAAAATACCTTTAAAATATCACTATTACATTTCTTTAGGAAAAATACCTATTTAATTTTGAAATTACTTTTTTAAAATATAACAATTTCCGAAATATTATGAAAAATATTATATTAAAAAACCATGAAATCCTTCAAAGTAAGCTCAATAATAAATATCATTCATGATGGAATAAAAATATATTCATGTGGTATATGTTAAAATCATGATTCCATTCACACCTTTAGTAAAACGTATCATGCTCAGAAAATGAAAATATGATTAATTTTAAACCTTTTTTATAGAAATTATAACTTGGGTTAAAATTAATTCAATCAGTAATTATGAAATAGAAAAAAAATGTTTAAAACATTTAATGAAAATATGGATATGGATGAAAAATATTCTTGACGGAATAGAAAAAAACTGGGTTTTCTTTAAAAACATTATTTTACGATTTTGAGTACATAATGAGAGGAAAATTGAAGGAAACATTTTATTCTATAGAAATAAAAAAATAATAAGAAAATAAATATTTTTTAAGATATATCATATAATTTCGTCATTGATAATTTAAGCATAAAAAATCCTAGTAAAAAGTGAGATTGACACATAAAACCATTCCCTTAAGTTCAAATTACATCATAAAGACCATACAATCCTATATAATAAATTTAAATTTATGATAATACTATAACAAAACAATATTGATATATATAATATCATACATATTTTACTTATAACATCTTATAACCCATTCATTAAAAGTAATTCATTTTCATTATCATTTCGAGTATTAACTACTTTGTTTTCAAGTATGTCTTGGTTCACTTATTATGGTCCCTGCATATTGATCATGGTTACAAATATATATAATTTAAATCATGATATAAACATATTCATTATATGTATATTTTTAAATTTCCATAAAAGTTAGTGATAGAAAAATATATTACACTGTTCATAGAGACAGTAGCCCATACGTACACATGAACTCTGTTATCATTTTATAAACAAATAAATATTGAAATAAAAATAATATTTTTTTATTAAAAAATCATAATTATATCATATATATATATTAAATCTATCATCACATCCTTCAATTTGAGGTGGTTGTGGAAAATGAATCATATCACTATGTGAAGGTGGTAGTCCACACATACGCACGAGTGATACTTTCATTTTCTATTTGATAGAAAGTAGGTGGAAAATGGTTGTCCCATAACTATAATAAAATATAAATATATTAAGGATACCATATTCATTATTTTAGTATGTATAATACACATATATATGAATTATAATACATAATAAACTTTGAAAGAGTTATAAATAATTATTACCTCTTCTTTGTGATACCAAAACTGACATACACGTTAAGCCTTATCATGGTGGTCTTAGGGTAATACCACAAGATCAAGTTATAAGGGTAGGAATATAGAAATATTTTTGGGTAGGTATTTTATGATATCTATTACTAAATGTTTATGAATAATGGTGGATAAGAGGTTCTATTTTATATGCAAGGGGAGGGGCACACATGGGATTTCATAACTGATTTAAATAATATAAGGAAATTTTATTATGAAGGTGGATCCAAAAGGAATAGACATCAAATTTATGATATTACAAGGTCAAAATATCTTCAATTAATAATATATATAAAATTTTAAGTATAATTTTTATCCTTGACTCATATTTTAACCCCTTTGATATCATATTTTAGCCCTTATAATGGCAAAAAACTATTACCTTTTTTACTATTAATTATAAAAATAAATGAAAGTGGTATCATTTAAAAAATTTGAAATTATGAATAAAAATATGGAATTTTATTTATCAAATACAATTTATATTGGTGGCTTAAATTAATTTTAAAATATATTCTCAAGATGTAATGAAAACCATTTATTTGGAAAATACATTTTTAATAACGAAAATGACATTAATTTTATTCATTTCCTTATAAATAATATTTGATGAGTGTTAAATTATTTTATTCAATATATAGTGTAAAAATTTTATTGAAATTATCAATCAATAATTATTTATTTAATTTATTAAGATATAAACACATTATGTATCCACACAATATCTATCGTGTTAGGGTTTCTCATCGATGGTGGATCAGATTGGGGGAGGCCTTTGCGTGTCCCTCCATCATCATATCCCACTATCCTTCTCTTATTTATCTTATTTCCCCTTGTATCATATTTATCGCTATCCTTTTTATACGATTGGGTGTTTTCTAATTTCAGCATCGTTATCTTCTTTGAAGGCCTAGCAAAGGTTGTTTCTATCAAAGCCCTTGGGTCTCATCCCCTGGCCGGACCTCTCATACCTCGACCTCTCCCCAAGTTAGAGCTGATGCAGCGAAAACCTAGAGGTTTTGGGTCTTGGGGTACGATGGTTGAAGGGGTCCAGGTACACCTAAGTCATTTTACCTTTGTTTTGTTAGTTACTGGTCTTCTGCCTCGTCGACGATGCCAGCGCTCAGAGCACTCTACCGCTCTCCCTTCTCTACTCTCTCATTGTTTTCTTCCCCACCTAGGTGGATCATCAGACATTGAAATATTGAGACATTGGGATGTGTGGTTCCATGGCTGTCAGTGTTCCCAACATAGGCTTTCGACGATGGTGTTTTTTTGAATGGAACTGATATGGAGAAGATTCATCTGGTGAAGGTTTTTCTGTTTGATGTTTGATGCAGTAATGTTGATGGTCGATGGGTTCTCTCCGGTGATGTCTATTGAAGGTGATGATGGTGACGATGAGGTGGTTCGAAGTGAGGGGGCATGAATCGAGGAGGCTCGCTGATCAAATATACGTGTCCTAAGGCGTCCCAGCATGTATGTGTCACTGATTTTGAATTTTTTATTACTGAATCAGAAATAGACTTCCTCTAAGAGGTCTTATGTTTTTGGTGATTTGGTTTTTTCATGTATGGCCTGGTTCCTACGCACCTAAAAAGCATTTTGGAAAATCAAATAAAAATATAATTTTCAGTCAGTTCATTCCTAAACATTAGATAACTAATTTATGAATTATTATTGAAAAAATTCATTAAAATATATTTTTAAAAGTGATATATATATAATTGTTATATTAAATTACATAAAACAAAGAAAAATATCTTACTCAAAAAAGCATAACATTTAATTTTGAATTGATTTTATAAAAAAATTTGATGATTGTTTCTTAGGAATTAATCAATACATTTTAATTAATGAAAAGTTTATATATATATATATATATATATTTCATAATGTATTTACACATATTCATATCCACCAGTCTAATAACTATTTTATAAATTTATGATATATCATGGTTCATTTAGACGTAGTGTTTCATGTAAACGAAGATGTTGAATAAATCAAATATATTTCAAAGGACTATATATAAAATCTTGAGGTGATAAATTATAACCCTCATAAAATAAATCACAAAATTAAAATTCTGTAACTCTATTCCAAATAAATAAGGATACTTCTAATTCATCACATCCTAATCTTCCCCTATAGATCCCTTAAATTTCTTATTCCTCCAATGAACTTTCACTCTATGTTTAGTATTATTCCATGGAGATTTATATCTATATACCAAGATTTATACCAGCTGTTATTCATAGGAAAGATCATGTTCCATCAGTAGAATGTTTTATTTTACGCCATGTCATGTTAATGATTATCATCATAATTCTTTTATCAAATTAGAGAAACCTTGTTGTGTTGCTGAATGGATATAACATTTTATATCTTTTCTGTATCTTTCTTAGGCCCCAATATCTTTCATTCTCTAAATTCATACCAACATGTTGGACATATATACACGTTTTTAGAGGGCTTCATAAGGATCCATCTAAATTATCTTGCGAAAACTATTGTTATAAGAAAATTTGAGAAGAATTTTTTTTAATCCCAACCACCATTTAAATATAAATAATAGGATCTTAGTATGTCATCTAGATTTTGATTAGTTCTCATATAGTTACTATCTTTCTAAGGATGATAGTCAATACTGAAACACAACTCCATATCCATATCTTACTAAAGGATTCTATAGAACTTCACAGTAAACCTCAGATCTCAATCATAAATAGTATAATTAAGTACTCCATAAAAACATTCCACTTTCTTAAAATTTATCTAGGAAAGATCATCAAGAGAGAAATAATCTTTGATAAAAATAAAATGTCATGAAATTTTAGGGTTATTGAATAAAAAAATATTTAATTTAGATATATTGGGGTCCTTTGAAGAAATACATAGAGACTCTTTCCCATTTCAATACAAGTAGGGGTAATCATTATAACATCCCATTGGAATTCTACCACTCAGCCTAATGTTTTGGTATACTAAGAACTAAGACATTATTTTCAATATATTCCATCTTTTGAAGGAAAAATATATTATTATTTTCGGTCTCTATACATCATCATACTTTTAGGATGAATAGATAATGATGAGATATGAAAATCATCCACAAACTTCTTCTTCAATTCTAGTATAATAGGAACACATACTCTATTACTAAAGCTTATCATTCCATCAAAATCAAGCTTGAACTGAGGAACATTTATAAACTTCTTTTGTAGATATACATATTCCTTTTATGCCTCATTATTATTTATATGGATATATGGTTGAACAATCATTTGATAAATTTAAGGTTTCACACATTCCTTCATGATTTCAAGGTCCGTCCATTGAAAATCCAACAATATTTGATCTTTTTTTATCCTCATCATAGAAAAACTAGAATGATCCTTTCAACTCAAATCATCAGGAACTTTGTTCACTTTCCCAAGGTGGAAATATATTTAGTATTCAATATCATTAACAAGATCCAACCATCTTCTCTAGTTCATAATCAACTCTTTCTATGTACCTATATACATTATACTTTTATGATTAATATATATGCTGCACCTTCCCCATAAAGATAATACCTCCATATCTTTAATTTAAAGATTGAAATTTCATACTCTAATACATGGGATTAGTAATTATTCTGATAAACCTTTAATTTATTATAGGTATAATCTATCACCATGTAATTCTACATAAGAACAAATACTAGCCACTTATTATATATATCACTATATATCAAAAACCCTTTTCCATTATGGGGTAGTGTGGGTATAGGTTAATTGAGTATCCATCTCTTCAAATCTATGAAATATTTTTCACATTTACCAGTATAAAGGAACCCGACTTTATTTCATGTTATCATGGTGAGTGGATTACAAATCCATGAAAAATTATTCACAAAGTATTGAAAATATATATCTATTCCAAGAAAACTATGAAACTCAGCCAAAGTTGTTAGTCTGGTCCAATATTAAATGAATTCTTATTAGAGAGATATACTAATATAACATTTCTTGTGTTCATATACCCCAATAATGATACATTATATAACAAGGATCCAAACTTTCTTAATTTGGAATATATTTTCTCCTTCCATAAAGACTTCAACACAATTCTCAAGTGATCTTCCAAATCATCCTTCAACTTGTTGTATCTAAGAATATCATCTATAAAGACTAACATAAATTGATTATGGTAATATCTAAAGACTTTATTCCTTACATACATGAACATAGTGGGGGAATTAGTAAGTACAAATGGGATCACTATAAATTCATAGTGTCCATACCTCAAAGGAAAGGAAATATTAAGTACATATTCCCTTTTGATGCTTAATTGAAGGTATCCAGAATAATGTTTAATTCTTAATAACTATTAAGATCATACCATTTTATCAAAAAAATTATTGATATATTGTAGAGGATACTTATTCATGATCATGATCTTGTTAAATTCGTAATAATCAATACAAATTCACATGGATCTATATTTCTTCTTAACAAAAAGATATTATTTACCTCATGGTGAAACACTGAGATGGATTAATCCCATTTTTAGATTCTATATGATTTTCATCTTAAATTACTATAATTAAATTGGATCCATTCTATATGGAGTTTTTCAATTATGTGTCTCACTAGATATGAGTTCTATTGAAAACGCGACATCCTGATTCAGATGAAGAATTTTAAACTATTCCATAAAGACATTAAAAATCTCCCTTATAATAGGATTACTTCAATTTTGAGTTTCACCCCAACCACTTCAAATAACCTCCCCTAATGATTTGGAATAAAAAACCATAAAATGGAAGTACATTACATTGGAATCATATATTCATCTTTAGGTAGATAAATGATCACAAGTTCATTTAGAATATGTTAGGTAACTTACCTTCCTTATAAATTTTTATGATCTCTATATAAATAGATTAAATACATTCCCAAAATATCATCAAATTTTTATAGAGGGATAATAATTATATTTTCATGAAACACATTCCCATATACTTTAATCAGATATGAATCATAGACTGGAGATGTAACTTTCATACCATTATGAGTTTCAACTTCCAATTCAACATCAAATCATTAAGGTGGAAATCTGAAACCATTAGAAATTTCATAGTATTTGAAAAAGTGGGTAGAATTAGAATCAAATTATACATTGGTAGTTATAAATTGGATTTTATGTGTACCTTTCACCACTTCATTATCATAACTAACATTGTTAATAGTGATCACATGAGATTTCCATTTGTCTATATGTTTAAGAGGTTGTTGATGTCAATCTTTTTAAGTAACTTTAACACCCAAATATTTCATAATAAGTTATTTTCTTTAAAGTAAATCAATAGCTTGCGCTATATGCAACACCGAGTTCGAGCGCACCACGACTTAACAAACTATCCGATAAAAAAACGGTTAAGAATAGTATTAACAACATTTTGAATTTTATATACACCATATAATTTTAACATCCATATTATGTGTTTCTTACACATAATATAAGAAAAAATTCAATTTCTCAGATAAAAGAAATATTTTTCAAAAAATACTATTTTACCACCTTTTAATGGAGAACCATTTTTAAATCCAATATTTGAAACTTCAATTTGATAAAAAACATATTCTTTAGAACCAGGACATAAAAAATTTAGTTGGGATAATTTTTTGGTTCTTTTCTGATAACATTCATATTTTGATGAATAGTGAAACATAATAAATTTTAATTGAAAAAAAAATTTTATAAAATTAATTTAGAGTGATAAATTATAAATTTGAATTCTTTTTAAGTATAATTAGATTATATTTTT
This sequence comes from Viscum album, assembly GCA_963277665.1. Lineage (NCBI taxonomy): Eukaryota > Viridiplantae > Streptophyta > Magnoliopsida > Santalales > Viscaceae > Viscum > Viscum album. Next base: position 38,514 of record CAUJRU010002864.1, on the reverse strand, counting down.
ATCATTTAATCCAATGTTGGTCATTGGATGTAATTTTCCATTTAAATTGGACATAAACAGGTATCAATATTTTGATAGTTTTTACTCCTCAAAAACCCACTTTTTGGTTTTGAAAATGAGAATATTTTTTAAAACCAATTAATACATATTCTATATTAGGAATTTGGTAAAATAGAAATCATTTTTTAAATTTTAATATCAAATATTTCTTTGGTTGGATTTTTGGTATTTGTTTTTTGAAAACTTTCATTTTTTGATGAATAGTGAAAAACACTCCGTTATTGTTTAAAACCTACTATTTATATAAATAAATATTTATTTTATTTAAATTTATTTTGATTCAAAATAGATACATAATACCAATATAAGATCAATTTAATTCATTAGAGTCATTTTATAATAAAATTCGAGTTATAAAATTTTATTGAACTTTTTTAATATCTTTTACTCATCTTCTTTGCACATTTGAAAATTTGCATAAAACATAATTTTACTACTTCTGTGAATTGAATTTCAAAAATCCAAGAGACACGGTTGAAATCAGTAATTAAAATGTGGTTTAATAAGATGAAAATAATTTTTTTGTGAATAGTAACTTTTGAATTTTATTTACCATGGTTAAATGTAAATAGGGAAATTAAAGGTAAAAATGAAATTATAATTACACTAATACATGTCCTAATTATATTGGATACATGTATTTCGACCAAAATCAACATTAGGAATAAAATATTATCCTTTTGATTCACTTGTATTATATTAAGAAATTTATTATTATTTTATTTAAAGAAGATTTAAAAGTGTTAAATTCAAAGTTTAATAACTAAACCATTTTTAATATAGGGTTATAGATAAGATAAATTTGAATATAAATATTAATTATAAAGATAAAAATATTTAAAACATAATGGTAATTAATTTATAATTTGTTTAAATTAGATAATTAAATTTATCTATGACACAAAATGTTGTAATTACCACATTAATGAAAGATTAAAATAATTGATATTATAACTATAAAAATAAATGTAAATTGAGAGTTTGAGGAAATAAACTAATTTTATAGGCCAATATGACATTTTTGGATTGATTCCATATTTTGTTTTCAAATTAATCAAGTTTTGTTGACTTTCACAAAAACCAAATACAAAAGTGTCAAAATCGACATAAATGAGATTTTAAAACAAATAATATATTATTAAATGTTAGGATATTCTTAAAAACATAATCTATGGTAAAAGGACTCATATAATGATATATATGTCATTAATGAACCACTTGGGGTTCTAGTGTCTTTTTATAGTAAGTTTATTAACCATTTATTATAATAATACAAGAAAACATGGTAAAAGTTAAACTATCTAACTAAGAGTTAAATATAAAAAATAATGTTAATATGGTGACATAAACCAGTATAAAAAATATTTTTTGAGAGGTTTTATACCCAAACCCACCATATCATCAAAATAATTCTTTTTGGAGCTGTTAGAAACCGAAAATTATTGTATAATAATATAATATTTCATGCTTTTCCTTAAGTGACCATCACCTCTCTAATAAAACGGTACATCCTATTATCTTAAAATAACACCTCCAAATACATTTGTATTATCCAAAAAATGATGCAAAATCTTCCCAACTATGATAAATTCAACCTAGAGGCATTAATTTGATCAAATCAAAAGAAAGCCCCGGAAGGAGAGGTAATTATTTCATCACCTCTATAAAAGTTCTTTTTTTCTTCCACATCCTCTTTATTTGTTATTTCCATAGACTAATAATAACTCGAGTACCTTATACATACTGTGATGTTATTATAAATATGGTACAACTATATTAATTATTCTATCCATCTTATGAATGAAAAAGTCAGCATACGTGAGTACGTACGGCTTACTGTCTCCATGTCATGGTGTAGTTTGTTATTCAACACTTCATTTTTTGGATGGGCATAATAATGATTATAATTGATTTAAATAATAAATATAACATGTTAATTATTCTATATATATGATATAAAATCCAATTACATACTATTTCACCATCAATATAATGATATTGTCGCTCGTGCGTATGTACGGATTACCGTATCCACGAACACTATGAGATTCATTACCCATCGTAACCATTCAAGAATAATTTTTATTTTATGAATAGAAATAATGTTTAAGAACTTAATATCATTATGTATATGATTCAAACAAATAAAATCCATAACAAACATGACTTACATAATAAAACATATAATGAAAAATGAATCAGTTAAGACCCAAAACAATGATACTACTGAAACACCATTAACCAAGAAATATTATAAGTTCATATATGATATCATATTTATGTTTGTGGTTCTTGTATAATTTAAAAACAATTATTTCACCATAATACAGGAGGATAACCTACCCTCTACTAAGATAAAATTACAAGGTAATGGGTTTTCATCTCACTTCTTATTCCCATGACATTCATGCTATATTGCCACCATTTCCTTTTGTGTGGTGTATGTACTGCCCATGATTGTATTCATTGTGAAATATAATTTAATTTATGGGTATTTACATCTTCATTGTTCGATCCTTCTTTCATTGGGTGTATGTATCGTATGTTACCAAATCGGTTAGGGAATATCTAATTTCGATTTCCACTCATTTGGTTTTACACAAACTTCATTGATTATTTTACGACAAGATTATGTGTGAAATAAAAATTTACTCATTTATGTATTAATTTATAATCCCCTTTTTGTGGATACACTTTTGACACACATAATCACTCCATTTATGAATTCTCAATTCATTGATATGAACTTTACAAGAGTAATCTTAACTCAATTTCAATTCATTGAGTTAAACATCAAAGTCATTGGTGTTGTTTTTACAAGAATATGTGTGAATGAAATATGATTGATTTACACTGAATATAAAATCATATTGAGTGTATTTATATTTTTCACACATAATTATGTCATTTATTTATCCTTAATCTAAGGATATGGTCTTTATAAGGTATTTTGTGTCAATTTACATTCTATCAAGGCTTCTTTGTTATTATGCACCAATTCACTTTTATATGGTGTATATACTGTCATTTGACATATTATATCATGAATCCATTTTTGGTAATTATATATAAAAATTTTATTAATGCTATTATATTTATTCAATCATCTTTTATTTGGTTAGGAATTCTAACAAAAATATCATTTTAAATGTTATAAAGATTTGTTTTTCTATGTATTTATCATTAATGTCCATGTTTTAAAAATGGGTTTAAGGATTTATTTATTTGGACATGAATGTTTCAAAATTAAAATCCCTTTTAAAATTTTCTATGTGGTATGGTACACTTTGATTCAAAAATCACTTTTAAACGGCTTCTTAATAAATAGTATGACTTTTAAATGTTCTCAAGAAAAAGGGGTTATTTCTCTCAATTTTTTTTACAGATTAATTTCATCTATGTCAATATCCTTTATTATTCTTGAATGATGTTGATTTATTATAATAAAATCATCAATATTGGATTGAATGTGTTACGTTTCACTGTATATGTTCTATTTTTATACCAATCATGGTTTGTAGTTAAAGTATTGAATTTCGTATGCTAGTTTTAATACGAATGCTTATGTTATAGTTCAACACTTTCATATGAGAAATAAATTGGACTTAGTAAGTAATGGGTGGAGCCTGCTATATCTCGTCAATGCATTGGTAGGTCTCATGAGACAAACTAGTGTCTTGGCACAAGGCCTTGACAAAATATTTATTTGTTGTCTTGGCACGAGGCCTTGAATATGTTCTTATGATGCCCGACATTATGCATTCTATAATTATGAAATTAGCTATTGATATTACATGTGATTATTAAACTAATAGAATATCCATGGGAATAAGAAAATGGAATCATTTGATTTATCTTTGTAATAATATGCTGAATCTTATGTTTAAAATGATTTTGTTTTAGTCTTATACATTTCCTTAAATGTTTATGATTGTTTATGATAGTCTCCGCTATATTGTTATCCTTACTGAGCATCTGAGATCACCACTTTCTATGTTGTATTTTTTCTTGGATTTGAAGAAGTATATTATGATTAACCTGTAGGAATAGTCTAAGGGATATGACTGTGTTCAAAGGGGACACAATGTTTTTTTTTTCAATTTCATGATGTAATGAAAAACTTATATATGTATCCAGTACGTCCAAGGCTACTAAACTAATCGGTCTTTCGGGACTTGATCTCCTGTGATCATGCCAATCTTATGTAATAATACAACGACATTTGGTTTCTAGGGTTGGGACATTATAGTTCATATCAGAGTAAGTTTAGTACAAACCTTGGAAGCTAGATTTAGAAAAACTCTGATTAGAAAACACTACCGTAAGATAGACTTTGAGGATTAGTATATAAGAACATACAAATATTTTAGTAATGTAAATATTATGTGGGTTTTCCAAGAAATACAACCATGTCTGGATACAAGAAGGTAGAGGCGGCTCTGGCACAGATGTACCTAGGGGTAAAACCCGAAAACACTTCTTTGAGCTAGACTCGAATGGGAACTGGTGCATGACAATGGGCCTTGATGCACTCTAGGTTACGACACTCCCAGGTTAAATGCTTAGGATAATTCACATTTTCTTTACAAAATTATTTGAAGGATTTTTATATAAGATTATAATAAATAACATTGGCTAATCCTAAGGTGTTTTATATTGAAAATAAGGAGTCATGATATTCTCTAAATGATTTTATGACTATCGTTACTCAAAATATGATTTCTAGTTTTAGTCAATGGCTAGATTCCCAGGAAGTCATAGTAATAATGAACATGATGTACAAGGTGGGGATAATGGTGGAGATGATAAACTAAATGGAATGTTGATAGGCATTAAAGAAATTATCTTCATTCCGAATAAGGTTTCCAAAAATATGATCATAAATATATACATTAACAAAATCCCAAACTCAATAAAGAAGAGAAAGATAGAGAATGATAAGAGCTCTAGTAGTGGAGACCGTGGAGAAAGGAAAGCTCAATTTCCATTCTGCCAGAAATATGGAAGGAGACGCCTAGGAAAGTGTCTCAATGGAAAAAAGAAATGCTTTATATGTTTGAAAGAAATACATAAAGTAAATTATTGCTGAGGTAAAATGAAGAGTACTATGGAATAAAATAAAAATGATCATAAGAATCCATTTATAGCCATTTTCTATAAATATAGGGAACCTGGGCATTACCCGGGTCAATGCCCTATTCTAATGGATAACAACTAGGTCAAAGAAGAACCTATGTGGAAATAAATGGATAGAGAAATATTTAAAAGTATTAATGATCTCTATTGATGGGGTTACATTGGAAGAAATTTGTCTTATATGTGTAACCCTGTAGTTTGTTATGTAAAAATTATATTTGAGGAAGAATTATCTTTTCTTTTGAGGATATAGTTATAAAAGACCATTTGCGTTTATATGATCCTTTAAATTGAGTCAATTACAGATTACTAATTTTTGTGATGAAAATTCGATTTATGAGATAAAATTTGTGGTTAAATTATTTTATGGTCATTTTGAGGAATTAATCTCATTTTGGGAATGTTATAAAATATAGTTTTTGAAAAATGACAAAACGCAGACTGTGTGACAACCCGTCGCAGTGGAGAAAGCTGTGGGAATCAAACTCACAACCAATGTGTGACTGAGAATTATCACCTACCCCTATACTACGTGATGTCCCTGGTTAGTGTGACTAATTATTTTTAGTTAAATTATTTTATTGATCAAGAATAAGTTGATTTGGGATCTTATGTTTTATCAAATGAATATCCTTAGTATAGGAAAATGATTTGGTAGTTAAGTGATAAATGTAAATTTAGAAGATGTTTGCTCTGTTGGGAACACTATAAGCCTAAGAAAATAGAATAATATTGGATTTCATTTGAGCAGTAATGGTGGATTATTTTTATTTCAGAATAATCTATGTTTTTTATTGAGATTCAGGTTATTAATGGAAATGATTAACCTATCATAGAGAATATGTGATTTGGTTAATAACACTTCTGTATGAGACTTTAATAGTAGTTAATTTTATATTGAGATAAATATTAAGATTTACTATGAAAGACTATGTGATTAAATTATTCTGAGTTTTGGGTTTCAATCTTAGTTTGGATTATATTGAAGGATTTTAAGGACAATTGATAATTTAATGGTCTTTATTGAACTTTAAGTATTGTTTGTTTAAATTTTGAAATTAAGATTAGTATATCTTTCTATAAATGATTAACCATTTAAGGGATCATCTAATATTTTACTAACCATTTGTTTTTGGTTAATATCTAAAGATAAGGGAAATTTATAGTTCATCCTCTGTGGGTTATTTTATTCCCTAGAAGTTGATTTTAGCGCTTCAAGAGTGACCACGTCACCCTGAATACTCAATGTTTAGAGAAAAGACGAGTTAGTGGTAGAAATTTATTAAAAGATGAAACTATACTAAAAAAGTAAGTATATATCATTATGTTCATAGTTAATCTCAAAAATAAATTCCTCAAATTTATGAAATGGAACTTAAAACAAAAAAATGTTGTCCGTTTACTTTTCCTAATGGAAAACTAATGATCGTTTAACCCATCACATGTTTGTTGTTTTCTGGTTGTTAATTTTCTCCTGATCATGTTTTATATCACTCTCAATCAGAACCTAAAACTTAGTTTGTCTTCCATATCCATGTTTTCCTACACGGAATCCTAGTATGTGTTATCTCGGGTGACCATTGTACTTCTCTTTCATTCTTTTAAAGTGATATTTTTATTGACTCTTTTTCTGATGGGGGAACAATCGATGAATTTTCCAATCCCAATTTTAAAATTTTGAGGACGCAATTTCCAAAAGGGGGGAAGAATGTAACACACAAATATTTCATAGTAAGTTATTTTCTTTAATTTAATTCAATAGCTTGCACTACGCGCTACACCGAGTTCGAGCACAGCACAACTTGCTAAACTAGTTGTAAAAAAACAGTTATGAATTGTATTAACTGTATTTTGAATTTTATATAATATATATAATTTTAAAATCCCTATTATGTGTTTCTTAAACATAATATAAGAATAAATTCAATTTTTTAAAATAAAAGAAGTATTTTTCAAAAAATGAAAATTTACCACCTTTTAATGGAGAACCCTTTTTAAATTCAATATTTGACACTTTAATATATTCAATTTGACAAAATAAACTTCTTATTTAGAACTGGGACATCAAAAAATTAGTTTGGATAAATTTTCGGTGCATTTCTGATAATTTTCATATTTTGAGGAATAGTGAAACATACTAAATTTTAATTCAAAACTTATTTTTTAATCAAAATAATTTAGAGTGTTAAATTATACATTTTAATGATTTTGGAGTATAATTATATTTTATTTTTATCATTTAATCCAATTTTGGTCATTAGAAGTAATTTTACATTTAAATTGAACATAAACATGTATAAATCTTTTGATTGTTTTTACTCCTCAAAAACCTACTTTCTAGTTTTGAAAATGGAAATATATTTTTTAATTAATTAATACAACTTCTATGTTTTCAATTTGGTAAAATAGTCATCATTTTTGAATTTGGCATATCAAAAGTTTCTTTGGGTGAATTGTTGCTATTTTTTCTGAAAAATTTCAATTATTTTCGAATAGTGGAAAACACTGCGTTATTGTTTAAAACCTACTTTTTATTTAAATAATTATTTATTTTATTTAAATTTATTTTAAGTCGAAATAGATACATAATACCAATATAAGTTCAATGTAATCCATTAGATTCATTTTATAATTAAATTAGATTTATAAATTTTTATTGACTTTTTAACGTCTTTTACCCACCTTCTAGGCTAATTTGAAAATTTTCATAAAACGTAATTTTACCATTTCAGTGAATTAAATTTCAAAAATCCAAGAGACACAGTTGACATCAGTAAGTAAAATGTGGTTCAATAGTATGAAAATAATTTTTTCTGTATAATAACTTTTCAACGTTATTTAAAACAGTTAAAAGTAGATAGGGTAATTAAAGGTAAAAATGATATTATAATTGCCCTAACACATGTACTAATTCTATTGGATATGTGTATCTCTACCAGAATCAACCTTAGGAATAAAATATGATCCTTTTGATCCACTTGGATTAGATTAGGAAATTTATTATTATTTTATTTAAAGAATATTAAAAAGTGTTAAATTCAATTTTTAATAAGTAAACCATTCTTAATATAGAGTTATAAATATGATAAATTCAACTATAACTATTCATTATAAAGCTACAAATATTTCCTACATAATGGGTCTTTATTTATTATTTTTATATATTAGATAATTAAATTTATTTATAACACAATGATGATGGAGTAATTACCATATTATTGAAATATTAAAATAATTGATATTATAAATATCCAAATAAATATAAATTGAGAATTATTATGCATTAAAGTAATTTTATTGGTTTATAGTACATTTTAGTATTGATTTAATTAATATGGTTCTAATTAATCATGTTTTTTAGACTTTCAGAAAAACCAAATACTAAATAGAGTCAAAATTGACATAAATGAGTTTTAAAAAATACTATGTTATTAAATGTTATGATATTCCCGAAAATCTAAAGATTAGAAAAATGAATCATATAATGATATATATGTCATTAATTAACCACTTGGGGTTCTATTTTATTTTTATAAAAAAAATTTTAACCATTTTTTATAATAATAGAAGAATACATGGTAAAAGTTAATCTATTTAACTAAGAAATAAATCTAAACAATAAGGTTAATATGGTGACATAAAACTATATAAAACCTATTGGTTGAGATGTTTTCAACCCAAAACCACCTTATACTCAAAATAATTTTTTTTCAAACCATTAGAAACAAAAAATTATTCTATAATAAAATAATACTTCAAGCTTTTTCTAACGTGACAGTCACCTCTCTTATAAAACGGTACTTCCCCATATCTCAAAATCACATCTCCAAATCAATATCACTTGACCAAACCATGCTCAAATATACTCCCAACTACACTCAATTGAAGCTATAGTCCGTACAATGATCATAAATCCAACCTAAGGGTCATTTTGATCAAATCAAAAGGAAGCACCCGGAGAAGAGGTAATTATTTCCTCACCTCTTTCAAAGTTCATTTATTTTTCCACTTCCTCTTTATTTTTTATTTCCATAACAGAATAATAATGATAGTACCTTATACATACTATTATTTTTTTTATAAATATGATACAACCATATTCATTATTCTATCCATCCTATAAAGGACAAAGTCACCATACGTGCGTACGTACGGCTTACCGTCTCCACGTCGGGGTGTAGTTTGTTATTCAACACATCATTATTTGGATGGGTATAATAATTATTAAAATTAATTTAAATAATAAATATAATATTTTAATTAAGATTTATATATTATATAACATCCAATTAGATACTATTTTACCATCAATAGAATGATATTGTCGCTCGTGAGTATGTACGAGTTACCGTATGCACAAACACGATGAGATTCATTCCCCATCATAACCATTCAATAATAATTGTCATTTTATGAATAGAAATAATGTTTATGAACTTAATATCCTTATTTATATGAATCAAAAAATCATATCCATAAAAACATGACTTATGTAACAAAACATATAATGGAAAACGAAACAATTAACACTCAAAACAATGATACTACTGAAATATCATTAACAAAGCAATTTTATAAGATCATATATAAAATAATATTTATGTATTTTGTTTATGTATTATTTAATAACAATTATTTCTCCATTATAAAGGAGGTTAACCTCCCCTCTACTAAGGAATAATTACAAGCTAAGGAGTTTTCATCTCACTTCTTATTCTCGTGAGGTTCATGCTATATGGCCACTATTTCCTTTTGTGTGGTGTATGTACTACCCATGATTGTATTAATTGTGTAATATAATTTAATTTATGGGTATTTAAATCTTAATTGTATGATCCTTATTTCATGGGGTGTATGTTTCTCAAGTTACCAAATCGGTAAGGGAGTTTCTAATTTTGATTTACACTCATTGGGTTTTACGCAAACATCATTGATTATTTTACTCCATGATTTTTTCTGAAATCACTATTTATTTATTTATGTAGTAATTTACACTCCCCATTGTTTGGACATAATTTTTAAACAAATAATCACTCCATTAATAAATTCTCAAGTCATCTATATGAACTTGACCAGAGTAATCTTAACTCAATTTCCATTCATTGAGTTAAACATCAATGTAATTGGTGTTGTTTTTACAAGAATATGTGTGAATGTACTCTTATTTATTTACACTTAATATCAAATCATATTGAGTGTATTTATATTTTTCACACATAATTATGTCATTTATTTATCCATAATCTAAGGATATGGTCTTTATAATGGATTTCATATAAATTTACATTCCACTGAGACTTTTTTGTTGTTATTCCCCAATTCAATTTTATATGGTGTATATACTATCCTTTGACAAATTATATCATGAATAAATTTATTCTCATGATATTTAAAAAAAAATTATTAATGCTTTTACTTTTATTCAATTGTATTTCATCTGGTTAAAATTTTTAACTAAAATATCATTTTAAAATTTTAAAGATTTATTCTTCTAAGTATTTCTCATTAATGTACATGTTTCAAAAATGGTTTTATGGATTTATATTTATGGATATGAATTTTTCAAAATTAAAATTCATTTTAAATGTTTCAAAGTGGTATGGGACACTTTGATTCAAAAATCTATTTTAAACAGCTTCTTGATAAATAGTATGAATTTTAAATGTTTTCAAGAAAAAGGGTTATTTCTCTCAAATAGTTTTATAGATTATTTCCATCTATGTCAATATCCTTCATTATTCTTGATTGATGTTAAATTATTATAATAAAATCTTCCATATTGTATTGAATAAGTTATGTTTGATTGTGGATGTGCTATTTTTGTAGAATTCATGGGTAGTGGTTAAAGTATTGACATTTCGTGTGCTAGTTTTAATACGAATGTTTATGTTTTGTTTCAACCTTTTCATATGAGGAATGCATTGGACATAGTTAGGGATAGGTGGAGCCTGATATATCTCCTCAATGCATCGGTAAGTCTCATGATAAAAACTAGTGTCTTGGCACATGGCCTTGAAAAAATCTTTATTTGTAGTATTGGCATGAGTCCTTGACTATGTGGTTATGATGTCAGGAATTATGAATTCCATCATTATGAAATTAGCTATTTATATTAAATGTGATTATTAAACTAGTAGAATATTTATATGAATAATTAAATGGAATTATTTGATTTATCTTTTCCATAATATACCAAAGTTTATGTTTAATAGGCTTGTGTTTTATTATTAAACATTGCCTTTTATGTTTATGGTTGTTTATGATAGTCTCCACAATATTGGTATCCTTACTAATCATATGAGCTCACCCCTTTCTTTGTATTATTTTTTCCAGGTTGCGAAGAAGTATAATGCGATTAACCTATAGGAATAGGCTATGGGATATGAGTGTGTTCAAATGGGACACAATGTTGTTTTTTTTCATTTCATGATGTAATGTAAAACTTATGTATATATATAGTACTTCTAAGGATACTAAACTAATCGGTCTTTCGGGGAATTATTTATTATGATAATGAAAATGTTATGTAATAATGCATCGACTCTGGGTTACTAGGGTTGGGGCATTACAATAACCCACTTATTCAAAAACTGGTTTCAATAATTCCTGTAATAATTCTATATGAAACATTGGAGTGGGGTGGTACGTTATATGGAGAATTCTCTCCACTTGCATCATTATCCATATTATTCCCCTCACTTCATCATTCTATTTCTCAATGACCTTACTTTTAACACATAAATAATTCACTAGTCCCAATAAAACAAATTTTTCAATGTTTCTTTACATAGTTCTAGCATAAAAGAAGACCCATCTTCTTCCCCCATGATTTTTTAATAATTTTTTTAATTCCATCTTTATTTTATTATAAAAACCAAGATATTGATGGATGAATCTAATCTCCACTTCAACATTAAGATAATAGAGAATAATTTCTTCCTTATTACTAATGAATATTATGGATTATCCACTTCATTTACATGGTTTTATGGATCTAAATAATGGATTAATCCTTCTTTTATGTTGTATGATAATGTTATAAGCATACCAGGAAAGTATTAAGAAAATTTCCACATAGGTACTAATAGGTTCATCATCATTCAAATTTAGTTTGGGAAATTCCAACTCCATTTTTGTATAAAGAATAAAAAGAAAGTAATTATTAAAAAATAACATCCTAAAATCATCCCAATCCATAGAGACAATTTCTTCCTATAGCCTCAAGGTTTTGATAAGATTACACCATTGATCTACTTCGCCTTCCAAATGATAAAATATTGAAATATATTTTTCATGATATGAGTTCTAGATAATGGAAAATATCTTCTATGTGGTATTGGTCTACTTCTAAAAAAATAATTGATCAATGAACCTACTAAAATAAGGTTTATGTTACCTAATGATGGACACAACAATACAATTTTCCCTAATTTTTTCATTTCGATGTGATTTCTGCATTCATGTATCCATATTTGGATACAAAATACATTATTTTTATAATTAAACTAATAATTCATTCTTTATTATTTTTTTTATAAATGTCTTTTGGTAGAATGTAGTTGAATATAACTTGGAATAAAATAAATTATATTAGAAATAATTCAAGAAGAAAAATATTCTTCCCTATGTTTGATCAGTCGAGGCTAAAGTCTGAGGCTCAAAATTAAAGATTCAAGTAAAAGTAGAGCTAAATATGCTATGAAAATTACATTCCAATCTTGAATCACATATGTATGATTTTAAAAAATTCAAAATCCAAGAGTAGAAAAGGATCTTAAGAAAATTGAGCCTAAGGGTGGATCATGATAATTTACTATGTGATGATCATATTCAACGGTGATTCTATTGAAAAAATGAAGGTTCTAAACTACAATATAAAATGTTTCATGGGGATTAAAGAATAAAAAATCATAGCATAAATCACTTATTAATGTTTTCAATGTTGAATATTGGATTCCAAATCCCATGATTTTCTTGAATAGTTGATTCGATACCACATCTTAATTTCCCATAACTTCTAGGGTTAACCCAATCCACATACAATGATTGATTTTATGGCTCGAGGGGGGAATCTACTCACATAAATACATGGTTAGGGGTGTTATGCAGTTCATTAATTCATAAATAATATTTTCCCTTGAAAAAAGTGTTTCAATGTAGATTCCTCTACAATTACTAGTAATTTATTTTTTCCTTCATCCTCTCTAACCCTCTCATGACTATCACATGGTGTTAATTAAAATATTGTTTAGGGTAATATAAACGAAGGGAGAGTTAACATTTTATTTTATTTTCATTCCTTTGTTCAGGTTTGGGTTATTGAATCTAATTTTAAAATTTCCAATATTTTTTATATTTTCATTTCATGATGAGTGATAATGTGAATAAGAATGAATGAATATAATGCAACAACTGATCTTATTCAATTCCACATGACTATTATAAAATTTTGGAAAATCATTATTAAAAATGGTATCAAAACAATTAATTCATTAAAAAAATAATGTAATTGATCATATAAATTAAGGTATTTTTACATTAAAAAGGGTATTCTAAGACCAAGTATCTTTCTCCATATTGAATCTGAAAATAGACATGGAAAATAAATTTAATTTCTAAAATTTAATTACACATGAAATCTAAATTTATATAACCTGGAATAGTTTATCCAATTGAATTGAAACCAATTTCATTATTAATGAATCTCATCCAAATAAATATTCAATTAATCATTTAAAAATTCCTAAAATCTAATTTAATTTTCTCATGGATTGAACCTCATACTCGCTTCATACATCACCAGACTAGTTATGATTCATCCGTTTGAGTTTTTATATATTAATAAATTTTATTAAACCCAATGGAATTAATGGCACCCTATATTCCATAAATTTTTTTGGTATAATTACTATGGATGGTTGAAAATTAAATGTTAAATTTTTAAATTTTATTTGTAATGTTTTTTTAATTTTATTTTCTCAATTTATGCTTCATGTGATAGTTTTTTTATTCTCAGATTTCATCTTTCATACAAAACCATCCCACACAATTGAAGGAAAATAAATTTTCAAATATGACTCTGAACATAAAATAAGACTAGTGAGGTACGATAAAGCAGTTGCAAAATTGTATGGTGTAGAAAAAACCAACAAGTTACCAGGGAAACACAAAGAGATATGGGACTAACAACACTCATTGATTATGGGGGTCCCTATCACATAGGACTGCAACCAAGTATCCTTGTTCCACTAATATAAACAATCAAATATAAATGAAACCATACATAATAAAAATTATCTCCAACACCATTCAATGTTCAAGAATACCTCATGATGAATAAAATGTTCTCTTGGGAGTTTTATTAAACTTTACAACATGATTCAATTTCAAAACATTGCAAGTAATGTGGTAATAGTTCTTATTGTTTGATTTTCATTAATAGATAGATCATTAGAATTTATTTTGATATTTCAAACATACTCCATCACCACATGGGATGATTTGTCAAGGAACGTTCTTAGACATTTTTTTCATCTTCGATATCCATGGAAATTTTAGTAAATAATTTTAATTTTAATCAATTTGATGATGATTCGCTTTATAGTACCTCAGATAATTTCAAAGATAAAATTAGAAAATTCCCACATCATTGAATAAAAATGTGGATATTAATTAAATAATTTTATAATGTTTTATCAGAAAGAAACCTATACATTATCGATGTAGTGGAATAAGGATCTATGGTGAAGAAAAAACTAGATGAAAGTTTCAATTTACTAAATGAGATGTAAATAAACATCTTTCAGTAGAAAGGTGAAGTAACCCTATAAATATTGGTTAATATGGTAATGAAATGAATGGATGGCGTCATAGTTATAAACACTAACTAAAACATTGGCACCATGATTGGAAAAAAAACCTGCAACGTATGTACTTCGTACAAGATAATTATGATTATTATAATCATTGTTATAGATTTCATTAATAGCGGACACAAAAACAGGGGATGAGATATTAGTAATTCGTATTAGTTATTCAATCATAATAAGGACTATCTATTCAGATTCAAATCCACACACTATATTAGACTTTTTACTCATTCATAATGACCACATTATTTTCCACCATAGAACTAACTTCATACTCAAAATATCAATGAGAAACAATCCGGAGTTTAAGGATGACTCAATACCCCAAAACGTTTAACTATAAATCCTCATATTTCATGCCAGACAAACTATAGAACAAATTTGAGAGAGGCAATGAGGATTAATTCCTAGACACCTAGAAGTAAACCCCTTAGGATAATTGAAATCCATCACCCTTGGAAGTATAAAGAAGAAAAATACAACCCGAACCATGTAGAGTACAAAAGGAAAAACTTGGAAAAATAAATAAAAATAAAAAGTTATATAATATGTAAGATAAGAACCCCACCACTCAAGACGAGACTACTATTTCCTAAGAGGTTAAATCAAGGAAAATTTTATATATAATGAATTAGGTTTATTGAAATTTTTATAAAACTATACATTATCATTCTATTTGTAGAAACCTTGTACCCCACTCCAACATTTGATAAGTTCATAAAGGAGGCGGTATCCAAAAATAACATGCTAGGGGAAATCTCTATGATCCTACTCACATGGTAGTGTTTAGCTATGATGTCAAAAGTCCTCCCAAAGAAACAACCATGCCCATGTAGAGTTTCAATTCTAATTAATATCAGGTTTAAAGAGTTTGGGTGGGATCTATTTAATATATGTGATAGTGTGAGTATAATGACTTACAACATGTTCAAGATCCTAGGAGTTAAGCACATAATTACCGTAAAGGTCATACTACAATGGGAAGAATCAATAGTAAAGTACCCATAGAAGATAATTGAATACATTCAAGTCAAATTTGGTAAGCTTTATTTTTCATTGAAATTTCTCATTCAATACATGCACGAGGAGATAAAACTATTTATTATGGGGAGTCCATTTTTGGTGACTATAAGAGTATTGATCATTGGTCCAAGGAGTAAAATATACTCAAGGATCAATAATGATCAGGTTTGTTTCAACATAAATTCGGAAATGAAGATTTTTTATGTGAATGATGATAAAATGAAAGATAAGACCATAACCCATATTTAAGAATTTGATATTTTGAATATTAAAAAGGAATATTCTAATCTTTTTATGACATAATGTATGTTGAGAGAACAAATTACAGATTATGGAGGAACAACCAGAAAATAAATGTTTGAAGAATGTAAATAGGTATGGATGGTCTACAATATTGATACTTGGTTTTTATTTCATACAAATAATTGGTGGATAGGCCTGATGGAGATAGAATATTTGCTTCCCATGGGAAGAGTAAAGTTGATTATAAAGAAAAGAAAGGGGTACACATTCATAAATAATATCCTACCATGACCACTCATTGATTCATACTAGGTAAATACTTTCTAACACCACACCACCTAAGATGAGAAGAGGTAATTCCAAGCCAATTAGTTACAAAATTATTTCTGGGAGGGAACCATAGTTTTACATGATTTTAATTTTTCTATTTTTTGTTTTAGACACTCTTCACAATATATTTAAAAATTTATTCGTGAAAATACATGCACTTTCACATATTATCTTTTTATTAATAGGTCTAATCAAGGGATAAAACAACAATAGAAAAATAGTAACTATTTTTAATAATAACAATAAATAAAACCAAAGAGGTGGTCACAATCCAATGAACATCATTAAATTTGATAGTATGAGTTTTAATTTCTATGATTTCTATACACCCCAATAATTATGCATAGAAAAAAATTCAAATTGAAAACTTATTCTCCACTCTTGACTTTTTTCATTAAACATTGATTGAATAGACAAACATTACTAAAGAATAACCATTATTTCATATTTTAAATATTTTATTATATAAAAAAAATGGGAAAAAGGGGGAATTAACTTTTAAATATAAACTTGGTATTTGGATTTGATGAATTATGAATTATAAGATTAATTAATTTTTTATAAATATTTTTTTTGAGATTTTTGATGTCAATATATTTTGATGTTTATATTAATTTATATTATTATTTATGTGAATTTCCATGAGTAATTTTCCCAATAACATATTATCAATCCTGATAAATTTTTTAATCCTAATTGTTATCATTCATTTCTTGAGAAATTTTTTTGAGTGAAACTTAGAAGTAATTTCTTTTAAGAAATTATTTTTATCATATGAAAACTATGATTGTACAAATTTACATTTAGAATTATTGATTTATATTCTTGTTAATAACTTATCCTATAAACCACCATTATTTTAATATGTCTTATGAATTTAGAAGCCATGAGAAACCTAATTTGGGAATATCCATTTTATATGATTATTTTGTCCTTTCTAACCCAACTCTATGTATTTTTCATGATTATAAAAATTATGAGTGTGAGGGTTACATCATCATTGTTTAAGATTTGTGTATATTAAAATATTTATTTGTATGGGTGTGTTCATGGAATATTAGGAAGTTTCATGTTTATTCATTCATTTCACTTTATTACACACCCCTCTTAAAATAAAAAATAAAAACAAAAAAAAAATATTTTGAAATGGGTTGTGTTTTTGGAGGGACAAAAATAACCATTTACATGACCATTGATTTTTATCAATTGGGTTTGGGTGGTGAATGTGAGAATTTTCCAAACTCAAATATCAAAATTATTGATGTTTTTTAGTGGATTAAATATTCATTATCTTCATTGCTTCATGAAACTAACATTGAATTTTTGGGAAAAAGGGTTATGCAATTTGTAAACGGAGAATTTTTCATTTTTTATTTATTTACTCCCACGAAAAATAACTTAGTGATAACCTCCATTTTTACCATTAATTTTTTAAATATTTTAATCAACCAAAAAAATCCTTCGAGTTAATTGATCCTGATGATGAAGTATCCATGATTATTTATTTTTTATTTATGTGGTGGATAATGTAGAAACATTGCAAGCCTGCGGTAAGAATCCTGATTTGAGGCATAAGAAAAATATATTTAAATTTTTACCTTGAGGGATGAGTGAAAGGAATTAAAGTGAGGAAAATTTTATGTTTCATGAATAATGATGATGAATTGAAAAATATGATGGAAGAGAGGATGGGAATGGTTAAGTTAATAGAAAAAACATAAAATGAATTAATGTATTTTTAATTTAGGAAATGAGGAGTTGATGAAATTTTACTTATCTGATTATTTAACAATTAATTCCCTATTTAATCAATTAATTTTGTTGAAATTTTGTTTCCGATGCTTTTCCACCGGTTTTCTGGGACACTTGGCTGACGGTTCACGTTGTTTCCCCAAATTCCCACTGTCTAAAGGTGGGAAACATTCATTACCTCGTAAGAGATACTTCCTCCTTGATCAAAACAAGATGATGGGATATTGGTTTTTCCTTTCGAGCATTCCTCCCCAGAATTATTCACATATTATGGATCTCCATTAAATATTAATATTTTCTTTGTGAAACCCTTTCTGGTGCCATATATTTAAGTACGTCGATTAATTATGCTACTTATGTCAGGAAATTCCAAAGTGGTCTAGTCAGGGTAGTGACCTTCAGTTAGGAGAGTAGTTATATTGGTCATTGCTGGCATGTATGGATGATGAAACACTAGTACACATAGATTATACCTTATTGGAGGGATTCTTGGGGGGTGTGCAAGCCTATGTAATCCCAAATCAAATCTGGGGAATTATATTCCATAGCCATGTATCTGAGTTTATCTGAGACTTCCCATATTTAACACGGGGTATGCTGTGAGTTTAATGTCTAATAGAGACTGATTGTACTGATCGAAAATCTAATGAGAGAAGATCAGATAGGTACATTACTATGAGGGAGAACCTATAAATTTTACCAGATGGATGGGTTGTAACTCCCAATAAGGGATGACCCATGATAGTGTGTCCCACAAAGGGGGAGGTTTCACATTAGGAAGTGTGATCTGGATGCCAAAAGTGAGGATCAGAGGATGATGGGTCTCAAAAAATGGGACACCAAGGTTTTCTATTGGGTGGGATTGAACCTTTAAGAGGCTTCTTATGTACCCTAAATTAATCAAATCACTCATAGTTTGAAAGGGAGAGTCTTAGGATCAGGGTGTGCAAAAATGAAAACAACCGAAAAACATGTTGGGGCTTACGTACTTTTAGTATCATGTCACAAGAGGGGCACTATTGGATAGGATAATATGGATTTTACAGGGATTATTCATGGTTAGCATCCAATCGATTGAGTTTCACTCTTGGATGGGAGAATATGAATTGTACGGGGCTTATGCACGGTTAGAATTCCATCGTAAGAGGGGAACTCTTGGATGGGATAATATGGATTGTATGGGGATTATTAATGGTTAGTTACCCCGGTGCAGCTCAGAGAAGTGAGGAAGTTGGTGAGATGGAATCACTAGGATGTGGTGGCCCAGGTAAAATCAAGATGAATATGGAGGAGGAATAGAAGTATGGAATGAATGGGGTGGAACCAGAGTGAAGATGTGGGTGTTGGTCTTGAACCTCTGGGAAATTTCCTACATATCCTAATTTTTGGTAATCAAAGACCATGTAGTTTTAGAATGGGGTGATGAGTAACTTGAGGAGGTGAATCATGCCAATAGTTGCATGGGTGGGACATGAAAGAAGTGGAACCTCTGGATTAGTGCATGATCTTCTTGAAACAAAAATGCTTTAGGGAGAGACTAGGATGTGACATGGGTAATGGGAATGAACCTCAAGATGCTTCCTATGTACCTTTCTCTATAAGGGAAAGGATCAAAGCTCATGTAGTTCAAGATTGGGGAATAGAATCGGGGTGTACTTCAAGGATAGAATCCCAAAGACATGCAGGGGATTACATATGGTTAGCATCTCAGCACAAGAGGGATGCTCTTGGTGGGATGAATGTGGATTTCTGTGGGGCTTATGCATGGAAAACTACCCAAGCAGATCATAACATCGTATGTAGTAGGATCATGAAGATGTGTCCCAAAAAGGGAATATGTCACATCATGAGGGTATATATCTAGAAGGGAGCACCAATGTTTTCCATTTGTTAGGAATTGAACCTTTAAGAGGATTCCTACATACATGAAAGGGCTCAAAACCAATGTATTTATGGTATGTACTTTGTCATCATTCAGGATGATAGAGAATGCAGTTTAATATCATGAAGGATGAAGGGAGCATATAGTTTAATGTCATCTTGGATGAGAATGAACTGACATGATATTCATCGAACCGATGAATTATGGGCACTGAGGAGCTTAGGACTCATAGAGGCTTCTTATATACCCTAATTGAAAGGTAGGGACAAAGTCCACATAGTATAGTGATGAAGGGGGGAGGGGATTACACAAGGTTAATATTCTTGAGTGGATTTCATGGTAATTTCTTACGATTTTCCAATGTAAGTCTTTCTCGGTCTGAGAAATAATAAGTAGCAATAGACCTGACGATCACATCGTGAAAGTGCACCAATGAGGGGTGGTGTGGGGCTTACACATGGTTAGCAGCCCAAGGAGATGAATACTGGGATGTACACATGGAGGTAAGCCTAAGGGGGATTTCATTCTCTGAGATGAGGATATCATTCCCTACTAGAAAGGTGTGGGGAATCTCATTCTAGTGGAGACCAGTGGGCAAAGAGAGTGCCCAAGACGTATATAGCATAAAATCCTAACCATAGAGGGAGAGAAAGAGGGCACTAGTTCCCATCCTACTTATGGTCCTCTCAAGCCCTTCACATATATAGAAATCACAATTCAACATCATTTATTGAGGATGTGAGTTCTTGGAGGTTTAACGTCCTATATCTCAGAAAATGATAAATTTCTCTTCACCCCTGAGGCTTACATAACTTGTACCAACACCACATGGGCGAAAGAAGGAACAAGAAAATGGGATGGATGAGTGTTTGATAGAATGGTTCATGTTAGCCTATCCACGATAAGAATAAATAGATAATAGTGTACCAATGAGAAGAATCATTAGGCAGGTCAACGCAACATGAATCACCACTCAGAGAACTAGGAAATCACTACGTATAAGCCTGGAGGGCCGCTCATGGTACGTTCATGCATGAACAGGGTATTTCATGCAATAAGGGATCATAAATGGCATATTAGTGTAATGAAAACACATGGAACACATAGGAAGGAGTGCACGAAAAATTGAAGACTCGAATGCAAGATGAGGGCATGCGTGTAAGATGGAATCTTTCATGCAAGATGGAGGTCTGCAAGAAAGATTGGATGTCTACATGAAAAATGATGGGTTAGGGGAGAAATAGGAACTAAAAAAGGGAAAATCCTTCCTGAAACTTCCTTGGAGTAAAAGGATATGGGTGAGGATCAATACCTAGTGGCCTCACCCGAAAGAGGACACCTGGGAGACTTGTCACGCAAGATCCAGTACCTTGAGGCCATATCTTTCACGCGGCCATGGAAGGGGTTTTCTTACATGCCCAAGAGTGGAGTTTCATCATCTTTAATGGTACCCTGATGTGAGGGGGTATACATATACTTATATGAAACAACATCAATAGAGGCACACATGCGTCAAATCTTGTGCGTAACTCCCCTCATCTCCACAGGATCAACTGATGATTCTAAATATTCCTTAAGTTTTCTAAAATATGTCCATTTATGTCCTCAAATGAAATTAAAAACCCAAAAATGTCCTCCCTCATAATCTGAGCTGAAAAGATTCTAGAAGGTCTGGTTCTGAGGGAAACACTGAAGAGAATAAAACATATCTGGAGGTGTACACAAAAAAGATGACATGTTGTGAAAAACTATTTCACATGAATGGAAGACCTAGTATGTGCCTACAAATAGTCGATACGGGGACATGCTTCATACCTTGACTCTCCCATGTGATAGGAGATTCCAGTATTATGTGAAAAAGATCATCCATTCTGTGCAAAAGTTCTTGAATTCGTCCAGTTTCTTGCACGCACCCACTAGTTCTTTCACACTACATCCAAATATTCCTCACACATGACTTTGTCATATTTTTCCATACCTAATAACCATATTGAAAAAACCTTTTCATTTTTCATTCCAAACCTCCATTCATTCACGCAAGTCCCTTTGTGAGTTATGAGACTTGATAGAGATGGCTGCTGAATAGACTAATGGTGAAAGGAAAGCTGCATGCGCTGGATTTGAGACCAAAGGATGGAAGTAATGAGACATTAGGTCTGGGGAAAACATCATGAATGAAAGGGAATGGGTGTATTGGGTATTCAAGACATGAATAGAGTTTGGGGCAGGGATTTGACACATCATGTTTTTCGAGGTTTTGTGGACATCACAGTTCCATTTCCACCATCAACAAGACCAGGTTCATGAGATTTTATACCAGTGGTCCCCTGCCATGAATACTTTATACGACTACTACAAATACCTCTTTTATCAGCACTAAAAATAGCCTTTAACAGTGCTAGAAAAGCGCTGTTAAAGATGGAGTACATAAGGGGGGGGGGGGGTCCCATTTTTCAGCGCTCCAAAAAGCACTGATAAAAGGGGACTTTATCTATGCTTTATTTTTAGCACTAATAAAGTACCCCTTTTATCAGCTCTTTTTTTAGCGCTGATAAAATTTAAAAAAAAATAAAAAAAGTTTACAAAAAATGGAAATTCCAGGGGGGGGGATTTTTACAGCGCTTGAGCCCCCATTTATCAGAACTTTCCCGCACCCTCCAATGCCCGCACGCACCCCCTCCACCCTTTATCAGTACTATACCCCACATTTATCAGTACTAGACCCTTAAATTTACCCATGCGTGCGCGCCCCTGCCTCCACCCGGATTTGATCTCAAGACCTCACCCATGTGCACCTGAAGCCTTTACCACTCCCCTATATTAATTTGTTCTCTTATTTATGATATATCTATATATTTATATATATATATATATTTAGTTATATGTATTCGTATAGTAATATATATTTATATTAATATATATAGTTATATTAATATATGTATAGTTGTATTAATATATATCGTTATATTAATATATATTTATAGTTATATTAATATATATATATTTTTATATTAATATATATAGTTAGATTAATATATAGTTATATAAATATTTATATATTGTTATTTTAAATAAAATTGATATTAGTTATTATTTAGATAAGGATAATATATTTTATATGTAAATATGTTTAATTAATTATTTAAAAAATTAAATTTCTAGGTGTAAATATATAAAAAATATGTACATATAGTTATATATTTGATTATAAATAGCAGTGCATTATAAAAAACGATAAAATTTCAAACAAATAATATCAATATGAATTTAATACCTTGGAATAAATTCATTCCCCACCAAAAAAGGCAACAATACCCCCTTAAACGAGGTGGAAAATCGACAAATTGTTAAAAAATCGGGGTATCCCGACTAAAAACTCAGTTGTTGTGGCCTTATAGGCCTTTTGTGCCTTGAAAAAACCTATATTGGTGTCCCCACATGTCATATGGGTGTAGAGCTCATCAGATTATTCGATTTGATATGTGGTAGAGCTCAAACGGACACCCGGATCAAAATATATTGCCATTTGAAGTCCGAGTTGCGTTTTCAACATATTTTGGACCTTTTTTCAAATTTTTTTTGTTTTTTAGTCTTCAAATTGTTATTAAATTACTATTACTCCATAATAATTAGCAAATTATTAATTAAAAATAATTTTTTAATTTTTTTATAATCAATTTTCACTAAATATCTTATATATTAAGTGTAACTGTATATTTATACATATCTAAAATATATTTGAAAATATATTTAAAAATTATATATTATATTTATATCAATATAACTATATATATATATTTAAATATTAATTAATTTTTTTAGGGAATTTTTTTTGAAGTAGACCTTTTATCAGCGCTACTAAAAAAGCGTTGATAAAGGGTACCCTTTAACAGCGCTAAAAATAAGCGATGTTAAAGGGGGTAACTTTATCAGTGCTTTTCCATTAGCACTGATAAAGGGTGATGTTGGCCTTGCCCCATTTTTTGGTAGTGAACCTCCCCCATGGGGAGGTTAGTATCAACATTTGGGACATCCAATGTATTTGGTGGAATTCCTTTTGAAGGGTATAAGTATGAAAAGTTCCTCCCAACATAGAATGTCTGGGGAGACAGGGCGTGCACCCCCAATCTGACATGGCATCTATTGGATCTGGAAAATCAGAAGATGGGAATCGAGTACATCATTATGGATATATCTACAAGGGTTGATTCATCCTATTTCTACTATAGGACAAGGTAGCGAAAATGTCATTCTAGGGGAAGTAGTTCACGGACGTGTCTCGGAGGGGTAAGGCAAGATCGTATTGGATGGTCCTAAAGGAAGGTGAGTACCAATCATGGGGATTCTACATAAATGAAAGTTGAGACCTGAATGTATGATATTCTAGGTTTGTTTCTACATTCCGGAGTGGGTGGTTGTTTCGAGTATGGGACACAAGAATGGTGGTCTTCCCATGGACATTGGTGATGGCTGGGATAATGGCTGCCAAGAACAAGGTCAACTTGGGAGTTCCTGTTTTTTACATGTTGTATAACATTCTGGGGAACATTTCAAGAGGAAGTACACCCAAGAGAATATCCATAACATTATATATTCTTCATGTCTAGGTTTCATCTCACTATAGTGGGTATGCATTCCTGAATTCTATTTGTCCTCCAGGTGACGACATGCAACCATCTTTACTGAATATTACTAGATTTCGTCCATTGATTCTTAATGAGGAGGGGTTCAATCTAAATATTTGAAACCATGAAAATATTAACATACACCCCTTTAGAACCCAAGATGTCTAGATGGTGGATGAAAGGAGAGATCCACTGGAGCAAAGGGAAAATCTGTATAGTATCAGGGGTGGTGTGTTGGTAGCCCGTATCGACGGGAAGATCTTCTGCGAACCCTATGTTCCTTCATTGTTCGTTAGGTAGATCAGGTGCATGTCAAATATGCTTAAGAAGGTGTATACAGAGGTTAGAGAGGAGTGGAATCCCTACATACTTCTCCAATTGTGGCTCATGTTTACATCTTCTAGATTTGGTGATGTCATTACTTCCCCACACTGACGTTGATATTGGTCTATCAATGGAGTATGTTGATCATTGGGTAGCAGAATATATGAAGGTAATTCTATAGAAACTCAATTGATAGATCATGGAGAAGAGCATTGATTCTGGACTATGATATACTAGGAAATGTGCTTCTAGGGAAGCAAGACCATAGGTGAGACATGTGACTTGGATGGCACGAGCTGAAACTTTAGCAGTTGGAACATCATAATGTGTGATCGCACCTCCACCCTCAGAATAGAAACGGTACTATAGGAACCCTTCTGTAAAAGGAAGGTAATTCCAGGGGAAGCATAAATGATAAATAATCTAACATAATTCAGAAATTTTTTCCTCCACTCTAGTCATCTTGGACAACCCTGCAGTAGTCACTAAGTTCCGAAGTCTTATGGAAAAAAATTGACATGAGATGGGATCCATATGATGGAAGTTGGGCTCATTTGGGTTACAAAAAAAGTAAAATTTCATTGGTGATATACATATCGGAATTCCATGGATGTATAAGTGCACTAATGGGGTCGGTTTGTAGATCCACATTAAATGGTGAAAGTTACGCTCATCCAAGAGCATGAACCAGAAAAACATACATCTGAGGATGATGACAATGTTGAAGAATAAGAAGAGGAGGAGGAGGAGGAGGAGGAGGAATAAGAAGAAGATGGAGTGGAAGAGAAAGAATGGGGATTTAAAGAAAAGGGTCATAGAGGATAGAATATTTAGGGAACAATGGCCAATTAGAGGATCCCACATGATAGTGACGAAAGAGCAGGATATGACATGGAACTGGATGAAAAACCAGAGGTAATTCTCAAATCTTCTCTTTTATATCCCTTTTTATTTTATTAACCTGGATCCAATAACCCAAACCTATATTTTTCAGTAGTGTAATTGTATCAGTGATCAGGAAGCTCCTCCTACGGGGCATAAAAATACATTGATGGATGTGAATGGAAACCTCCTTAGACCAGCATCTAGGACTAAGTGGGGTGGAGGACCGACCGCGATTGAAGTCGTCAGCGGTGAGACAATAAATGGGTCTGAAGTGGTGACTTCAACATCTTAGGCCATTCCTTCCATCCAAAAGGAATTGGTTCCTACCATTGAATTAACAATCACTGAGGGATCTACTATGGAGGTAGCTTCGACAAAAACTCAGGCACTTGACACCACTACTCTTAGTTCTTGTAAGTATCTACCATTATTGAACCATATCTGATATCAGGGAACTCGACAAACCAAGGTATTGATTCTCTGTGTAGTGATCACAAGATTGGAGGCTCAGTAAATTTTTGAGTCCGAAACTTCTAGGGTAGATACACCAGTGATCACACCTTTGTGTAATGAACTGGTCATTCACATTGGTCCTGCCCTAGCACCAGGTGAGAAAGAAGTTGCATTCACAAGCGGTGCTGTTGTTAGGGTTGATATTAAAGATGGGGGAGGAGAGGCCACCGAATACGACATGATTCCATAGGAGGACACTGCCACTGATCTCTTGTCCATTTTGTTAGAGTACAGACCTATTGGTCCAAAGGTGCTAGATGATTCTGACCCTAATGATACTAAAGAGAGTCTCATGAAACAACAAAATGAATGGAATTATATTAAATGATTCCTTGATCAACCATAGGCAGAATGGATGAGTTCGTTGGGGTCACTTCACATGTGGCTACGCTTTCTCTATGCTGGAGGGATAGATGATTTCCATCTCCATATGATGATCTGTTATTATTTGGATGAGAATATATGGGAAAGCATCCAACTCTCTGATTCTTCTCAACATCAGATGAAATCAAAGAGTTCCCAATGGTTCTTTGAGGCTAAGAATGAGGTATAAGGCCTTGAAGAGAAGGAAAATAAACAATATTCATTCATTGTTGGCCAATCCAAGAACATTTAATTATTGAAATCCCAGTTAGGGGAGGCCATCGAGTAGGCAGTGCAGGCGGTGCATCAAATGGTTGAGCTCCAAGTTGAGCGGAAACAAATGAAACCCATGGCTAATAAGCTTCTCTTTACAGCTTCTAATGAATAAAGGGAGATCAGGGAGTGGGAAACAACTGTAGAGGCTACAATCCATAAGGTGGATGTACTGATGAAGTCCATTGAAGGGGCTTATCCATAGGGGTTGTGTTTTGGCCAAATATATGAAACATATTTCCCTTTTTTATTTACATATCCCAAATTTTTTCATGGCTATATTGTTTGTTTACATTTTCTAATTAGTGAATCACAATCATAACTATGAAGTAACCAACAATTAATCCCTAAGATCAGTTGAGTCATACCCGGTGTAAGAAACATGTGAAGACTACATAATAATCCATTTTGTCTGTGAGAGTTCCAAATAAACATCGAATAATCAGGGTCTACTATTGTAAATTAACCACTCAATGTATCCTGGTGGAGAGAGGCCATGACTAAAGTGTAAGGTTCCTAGAGTAGAAAACTTGTCTTTCTCAATGTGCTTTAGTACACGAGCGGGGTAATCCTATGGGCATTAAAATGCATTCGAATGAAGGGGAATGGGAAGTGTGAGTCACAATACCCAAAATTCAAAACACAATGATGATGGAGAGATAGTATAAGATAATATCTAACCTTATTCAAAATGTATCACTTATATCTCTATCCATAAATGGCGACTAACCAATGAGGTCCAACTGCGGACCATATTCAAAAACATAAGGCCTAACTCAAACTTTCACTCGATGCCTTAAGAAACATTTTCCCAGGATGATAGGTATGCCACAATGGAATGGGAATAGACCATTAGGGGCTTCCCTCATACATGATAGAGGACATGGATCCAAATAAAGGAAACAAAAATCATGAAGATGGAGTGATGGGCTGCTCAAAAGGTTTCCAACACTCTTGAAACTTTTCCACTGTGACAAAAGCACATTGGATGGGCGTATAGGTATGAATTAAGATCAAACCTCCTTCCAGGCAGGACCTCTCTAGTGAGGAAATAATTTTTTTTTAGTTTTAAATCATGTTAATGAGGACGATATACAAGAAGGTTAGAATCCTATGAAAAGGATGATGTAGGAAATATTATAGCGTCATATGACCAGGACGTTGCACATAGTTTAAGGTCGTACTTCTCGAACCATGAATGATAGTTTAAAATAAGGTCACATGGACCGGTGAGTTCTAGTTTAAGGTCATAGTTCTTGGAACATGATTAAGGGAGAATAGGTGTACTGTAGCGCCATTGAGGAAGACTTAACATGGGTGAGGATAGAAGAAGCCCATACCAAGCCACACCTTTCAAGGAAGAAAAC
The DNA here is from genome assembly GCA_963277665.1 of Viscum album. Taxonomy (NCBI): domain Eukaryota; kingdom Viridiplantae; phylum Streptophyta; class Magnoliopsida; order Santalales; family Viscaceae; genus Viscum; species Viscum album. The sequence continues at coordinate 9,869 of CAUJRU010002864.1, read as the reverse complement.
TCAGCCCTAGAAAAGGGATAGAGAGGTTCATAATTATTTGGCTGGCCCTAGAGGAAAAGTCCTTGGGCATTTTTACATATCCCATGAGGGTGACAATCAAGTGACACGTAGTTCTGGAACGTGGCATGGAAGAGGGACAATGCCAGAAATGGGTGATGTTTTCTTGAATGATGATACTATATGGCTGGGCAGTATATCATTACATAGATTAGGTGTAAAATTCATAATTTAACATCATACGATAAGGAAATAAGAGATCCTAGTTTATGGTCATAGATCTCAGACTATAAGGTAATATGTTCAAGGAAGAAATATGTAATGTGGTTCTATAAAGCAATCCGAAATGAATTAGGACCAAGTAGGTCTACCTCACATAAAAAATTCCCACGAGGACAAATACACATATTTTAATTTTATGATTCCCAAATGTGAACATGTTGTTTCCAATGCGAACTCTTAGTTTAAGGTCATAGGGTTTAGATCATTGGGCATTGTGGTTCTTCCTTGTGGGTAAAAACCATAAATAGATCCCTAAGACCACATTATCTATGATCGGTGTGGAAAAAATGGTGGGGTAGATATTTAAAACACATGGAAGAAAACAGTGGGGAAATAGTGGTGATGAGTCAAGGACAACCCCATGAAATTGGTTCATCCTCTCAACGAGAAAAGGTGCATGGAGGGATAACACTGAGGGTGTCAAAGTTCCATCTGAACATGTTGAAGTGGAAGTCAGTGTGAATCATGAAACTAAAAAAAGGGTGTAACGGGGTTGGCATAACTATAGAGGAAAACTATTGAATTCATTCAAAGAACATAATCCATATCATGTGACCTGAAGTGGGAACAACCATCCAAGGGTTGGACATTGACTATATTCGAAATTTGGAACCTATCCCAAAATCTGATCAAAATCCCCTAGGAAATTTTCCTAAAATGATAGGTGACCCATAAGGTCGAGCATCCATACTGTTTGTGTATCCTTTCAGATGAAAAAGATTATGAAGACCTAAATAAAGGGACTCATGAAGCTTGAAAATGGAATGAAAGGATGTCCTTGCAGAATCTATAAATCTATGTCCTAAAACCTTAGAGCATCAGATCATGTTGGTGAGGCATAACAAATAATGGGGGGTCCAGTTAAGAGAGTAAGACTCGAAGAGGTGAGTTAAAGAAAAGGAAAAAATAGGTCGATGAACCTAGAGTCGGACCTGATGACAACATGTTAGGGCATTCTTACATATCCCTTAAGGATGGAAATCAAGCCACACATAATTCTAAAATTCCATGCAGTTTAACACCATGTGGTAAAGATGATAGGGTTGGAGCTATCTTATGAGAGGAATGTTTGTGGCATGTTATAATAACCCGATGTGAATGATAACGAATGAAGTCCATGTTGTACCATGCACCCCAAGAGGTGAACCCGATTGAGAGTCCGAATGATATGAAAATCAGAATAGTTCTATATGGTTTTAATGTCATGCAGGATGGAGGGACACATTCCTTTTAAGGTCATATAGAAAGGAACATAAATGCCATGTAGTTTAATTTCTTTTAGGTATGATAGAACAGTTTAATGTCATGTGGGACGAGGTATATCTTAGTTTATGGTCATAGAGTTCGAAATATAAGGTGGGCCATAAAGGAAATAATGGTTGAGGAACCTAGGGTTAAACCCAATGATGAAATTTATAGATATTCCTATATATCCGATAAGGATAGGAATCTATCCATATGTAGTTCTTGAGGTTCTATTAAGTTTAACGTCATGTGGTGAAGATGAGGGTGAAAGGGAAACCCCTAAGGAAGGGGTACATGGTGAAACTTTTGTAAACCCATAATGAATGAAGAAAAGAGGAGAATCATGCCCCATCACACAATCCCAAAATGAATTTAGACCAATGGGACGAATGAAAGACAATATTTGTGGAACTTGGGGATGTATATGTGGAAAAAATGTCGGGTCATTTCTACATATCCCATATGGATGTGAATCAAGCCTCACATAGTTCTAGAAATTCCGTGCAGTTTAACATCATGCGGGGAGGGTATATGGTGATGGGAGGTATTCTTAAGGGGGTAACATGTTGCAATTATTGTATATCCAATGTGAAGGTATACCAAAGAAGTCAACATCACACCACGTACACCCAAAAGGAATCTTAGATCATAATACCATGTAGGGAACTTAGGGTTGTACCCAAAGAAAAAAATGTATAGGCATTCTTACGTATCTTGCAAGGGTAGGAATCAATCCATACATTTTTTTTATGAAACACAACATGGATAAAAACAATCACCTATGGGAGTAATCATCTTTGGTGAGGAAGTTTAAGAATCCTATAAGATGGGACATCCTGAAATCCTTCAGGGCTAGTCAGAAAATTTTGGACCATAGAGTTTGTGGCTAGGCCCAATGATAAAATGTTTTCATGTAACTACATACCCCATAAGTATGGGAATCAATCTATACATAGTTCTTTAATTCCATTCATATTAACATCATGTAGTGAGGATGAATGTAGATATTATTTTAGGGTTGTAGAGGTTGGACCATAAGGCCTATTTTCCGTTAATAATTTACCATCATGCATGTTGAAATATTACTCATTCCAATTAATACTTGAGGAACTTGGAATTGGTGGGAGGAGTAATGTGCTCACGATCCATGGTGACTAGGGAGTATGTGCCATTGGGGTAAACCTTGTGAATTATATAAGTTCCCTCCCATTTGAGATATATCTTTGGAGGCTTCTTTCTGAGTATCATAGATGTTCTCAAGTACAAAACCATGTAACGTTGAAGGAAAGAGTGGAGAAGAACATTCTTATTGAAATCTTTGTCTTTCTTATTCTGGTGTCTCTCTAGGTTGTGCAAAGAGCACAACCAGTTCTCATCGAGAGATAATAGTTTATCCATATGGACTTCAACTACTTCTTTTGATGTCTTTTGATCATAGATGGATCAATGAAGTGACAGTAACTGAATCTCTATAGGTAATACTGCCTTTTTTCCATAAATAAGGGAATATGGGGTCACCTGGGTGGAACTACAAGTTGTTTTCCGGTAATCCTAGAGAGAATTGGAGAGTTTTTCTGACTAATTTTTCTTATTCTGACCAACCATATTTTTCATAATGTTAGAGAGGGGCTTGTTGAAAATATCTATCTTCCCATTTTAATGTGCATGATATTGAGAAATATAGTTTCAAAGGATACTGTACTTGGAGTATAATTTCTTCAACTCATATTTTCAAAAGTTGGAGCCTTTATCGGTGAGAATGGCATGAGGGAATCCTAATTAATGGATGATTTTAGATCTCATGAAATCAATGATAGAATGGGTCTTGAATTCCTTGAGCATAATTTAATCTACCCACTTAGAAAAGAAATATATAGCGGCCAAGATAAACCTGAACTAGTGAGTTGTTGATAGTTGATATGGTCTCATGACATTGAGTCCCTTGACCGAAAAGGTCCTCGAGTATTTGGTAGTATGGAGAAGCTTCGACGGTCGATGCACAAAATTATCATCGATCTGGAATGTGTGGAACCTCTCGGAGAACTCGATATAGTCATGGACCATGGTGGGAGAGATGTAGCCCAAACTTCATAACTGATGAGAGAGTTTCGACCAAGCCTGATGAGATCTAGAAGAACTGGCATGAATATCCTTCATAACGTGGGGGATATTGTCTCCTTTAATTAAACAGAGGAGAAACCCATCATACCCATATTTGTAGTGGATTTACTCAAGGTTGGGACCAATATGGAGAGTGAAATGGATTGTTTAATGATGGGTTCACTCACATTCGACTCTATTTGTCTGGAGATTTCCATGTTGGAGGTACTCAATGAAAGAAGATTTCCAGTCAAGTGTCTCTTCCAGTGTTGTGGTAGGGGGTCCTTGAGGTCTTGATGTGGATTCACTGATGGTAAGATGGATTACCTCCTAACTATCATAATCATCAAGAGTTATAGGTGCCACGAATCTTTGATGTTCCACAAAGATGATCAAATTGTTCTAGTCAGGCACTGAAAGAGATGCGGCAAGGATGGAAAATGCATCAGCTCGACCGTTCTACAATCGAGGAACATGAATGTCCTCAATCCAAGAATGGAACTGGGACATTATCTAGAGAGTGCACTCAAATAGGGGTACAATAACCAACTTCCTGATGATGTAATCACCGTTTATCTACTGGATGACTAGCTCATAGTCTCTTTTCACATGTAAGTGGGGAACATCAATCTCGGGGGCCAGTTCGAGACCACTAATAAGGGCCTCAAATTCTGCATCATTGTTGGTTCAGCCTTATAATGACATGAATGAATAGGGTAGGATAACCTTTTTTTTCATAGTGAAGATGATACCGATCCCCACCATGTTGAGTATAACATCATTGAGTCTCCAGCTAATGGGGCATTAGGAAGTTCCATAGAAGTGCATCTTCTAACATGGTACGACTTGATCCACTGGGAGGATGGCCTCATCTGGGAAGTCAATATCAAGGGAATTCTCTATGGGGGTTTAATGGGATGCAAGAAAGTCTACCAGTGCCTGGCCCTTGATATATTACTACATAATGAAGCTGATATCAAACTACTAAAGGATCATTTCTCACCAAGCTAGATGGCCTATCAGCATGGGGTAGTTCGGAATATACTTCAGTGGGTCTATGTGCGAAACCAGCTATATTTGATAATTCTATAGGTAATGTCGTAATTTTTGGACATTGAATACCAACATGAGATAACTCTTCTTGATAGTGGAATATCTAGTCTTTATATCGTGGAGTATGTGGTTGAGATAGTATAAAATATTCTCTATATCCTTGTTGTACTTCTAGGAGATAAGGGTACTGAGGCACCGTTCTAGGCCGGTCACATAAAGGACTAGTGGATTTCATGATATGGGTGGAATAAGAATCAAAGGCTATTGTAGGTACTTCTTGATCCTCACAAAAGTGGCATGACCTTATCTATCCCACCAATAGTTGGTACCTTTCTTCATGACTTAGGAAAATGGATTACAATTTTCATATAAATTCACAATGAATGAGGGTATGAAGGAAAAGTTCCTTTTAAGGCCTCGTAGATCCTGAATGTTGCTCAGAGGAGGAATATGATTGATGGCCTTTATATTCTCTAGATTGATCTCAATACCCATGTATCTGAAAAAAAGAGGAGAAACATTCCAAAGGTAACCCCGAAGGCACACTTTAAGGTGTTGACATTCAGATGATACGAGTAGAGGAAGAAAAAAATTCTCAAGATCTCTGACATGGTCCTGATATTGGAAGGATTTGACCACCAAATCATCCACATAACATTCCATTGATGTCCTGATGATCTACTTGAATATGCGGTTCATGTCACACTGATAGGTGGAACCTGCATTCTTCCAGCCAAAAGGCATTACATGGTAACAAAATGTAACTTGTGGTGCTCTGACAGAGGTAGAATCTTAATCCTCAGGGACCATTGGGATTTTTTTATATTTGGAATACCAATACCTGATAGAGAGAGCTAGGAATCCAATAGTAGAATCAATCAATAGATCTATCGTAGGAAGGGGGAAATCATCCTTCAGATAGTGACAGATGAGTTCCTGAAAGTGGATGAGAAATCTAATCTATCCATTCTTATTTCAGATAGGAATAATTTTGTCTGGACATTTTGGGTACTAAACTTCTGTGACAAATTTGTCATTAATGATCTTATCAAATTTGACCTCCACTATGGCCCCGTGAGAAGGGTGCATCTTTCTGGGAGTTTGTTTGAACCCAAAATGGTTTATCGGGGGACCAAAGTGGTAGACAGAGACCTGAGGATCATGTCCTAAAATATTTTCATAGCTCACGGAGAATAAATATCGATACTACTTCAGGGAACCCACATATGATTATTACTCTTTTGTATACATGGTTGCTCTAACCAGGGTTGGATTAAAATCTATCACAATGTCGACATTCACCTTTACCAACTCATCAATGGTGGTGGAGACCACTTCCTTAAACATATTAGGAATTTCCTCCAAATCCTCTTCATTTTCTATAACATGATGATCATCTATAGTTGGAAATTATTTTGAGTTGGATAATTCTGATGGAATTCTAGTGTTGTCCTAAGAGACAGTGGAATTTTGATTGGGGACTCCTGCATTGAAAATATAATGGAAATGGAAGATTTAAAAAAAATTATATCAGGACTTTGACCCAATGGGCCAAGCTTGATAATGTCAAAACAGTAGTGGAATGTCATCTTGAGTCGCTTCAACCCATCCCAGCAAAACAAGAAATTATGGAATATTACAATTTCCATGAGGTGAACATTCCGACACCTTATCGGGGTAAGGGGTTCTGGTATCACTTGAGCCTAATTTGGAAAAGAGTATAAAGTGACATTACATTTTTCCTTATACCTAGGAACATGTTTTACCCTTTCCCCAGAGATAAGAAACTTGTATCCTATTTCTGGGGTCCTGGCCTCAAATTGGTGAATTGGAGGATTTAGGCATCATCAAAGTCTATCCACAGGTCGGCCACAACGGTATTGTCTTAAAATTGATTGGCCTAAACCTTCTTGTCCATGAACCTATAATAGTCGGCATCTAGGAAACATGATTCAGAAGAGGTGAATAGGGATTCATAAACTTGAATCATACCCACTCAACCATTAAGTGAGTACTTGAGACACTAGTGACACAAGGAGGGGACTACTATCTCCAGATAGATCCAAGGTCTACCCATCAGCGCATTTTAGGCGTTGTCCTATGAAACGATCATGAACTCTGTGCTGGAAATCAGTCACCAAGTTGGGTTTTAGGTAGATAATTTCAAGAGGTGTTTACTCAATTATATCATAACCTTTAATCATCATGTCAGAAAGACTCAAATATGTTTCGGATAGTCCTAGTACGTGAAGCATCTGGGTTGGGATGAGATTGATCCCAGATGTTGCGTCAACGAGACAACGGTCGGAATCCATGCCATTGAACTAACTAGTGATGTATAATGGGAATATGTTCCCCTATAAAGGAGAAACATCATCTTCTCCTGATAATGATATGATGGTCTGACATTCTGCAAGTCAGAAAATCGGATATCATAGAGAATTGATTTTTATTCAAGAATGCTGGAAAGGTTCCTAAGCACATCATACTTACATGTAAGGTGAACATTTCTGCCAATAGGAGGTTTCTCAGAGGCTGGAGGTATAACAGACATTCTAGGTCAGACTAGAAGATTTCTGCATGTGATAAGGGTATCCCACTGCTCATTAGTTGAATATAATAGGATGACTACCAGCTGATTATTAGATGGAGGTGTCCTTTCCTCGGCTGTACATGATAGATCATAGAATAGTCACAACGGATCTTCCCGATCGAGTAACACAAACAACGGGGGTAGTGGATCTGATTAAACAAGGTGAGAGGACTACGCATGATAAGTCCTATGATGATCCTATTTTCTAGTCATAGTGGCATGCACATCTTGGTAAAAGTGTTGGCTATCACACTTTTAAGGTTCACATATCCATGGTTTCATCGACACTAGCATCGACTAGGGACATTAGGAGGGATTGGTCGGTATTCCTCATATTTAGGGACTATGTATGGGTCCACTACCTAGACAGTTTCATCAAGGCATACTCTAGACCATCACTTGAGGAATCCTATATCGTTGGTAGGATTCTGGGAGAAATCCCCATCTCCAAGGCCATAAAATATCTACGATTACATGATGAATATGGTACTATTGGAGGAATTTTCTTCTCCGTGCACCATCGTTGAATTCTCTCTTGATATGGATATGGAGGAGATATCGATGCATACATAGTTTCTAGGGGTAGCACAAATAATTTGGAAGGGTTGGGCTGAGTCAAAAGGGATGAATTAATACCATGGGAATGAGCAACTACCTTGCGTTGTATGCGATCACCATACTTATGAGACCCATTGCTGGATAATTTATTCTATTCACCATCACCATCACTATCAGGCTTTGGAAACACACATTCTACCTATACTGTGGCTGGACCCAATCTGATCTTGTTGTTATCGACCTGGTCTTGGAGGCATTTCTTTAACACATAGCACTTCATGAGAGTGTGTCCGAAGAACAAGTGATATGGGTAGTAATTCGGGAAATCAGTGAGATCCACCTCTCCAGGCCTCCTATATTATGGAAACTATAGGATTACCTAGTCCAAGGAACTCTAGAAATAGATGAGGACCTGAGCATCATTGAATGAGTAGATCATGTTTCTCTGATTTAAGAAATGGAACATGGAATCCTAGGGCTGACGAGGGGATGGATCCGAGTGAGGAAGTTGAACCTTTTTATCTTTCCTTGGTAATAGTAGTGCATTACATGGAAACACCTTCTGATTCTGAGGCTGGTAATTCTAAGCTTTAGGTGGTGGTCCTTGGAAAGGGAAGGGAGGTGGCTCTACTAGTAACAATTCCATATATCTAGGAGCCTCTACCAATGCAACAACCAAAATCTCAACCTTGGAGGCTCTTCTTGTAGGAGATTTATGAGGCAACAGGCATGCCTGCATTACATTCTTCAAGGATTAGTCTAGGTATTGGGCTTTGATCGAGAAATACTAAATTATTCTCGTTATGTTCTGAGTGATGAGATAGGGGACCAATTTAGTCTTCAAATTTCCCACACATATCAATAGAAGATTTTCCTAAGTCAGTGGAATATCGAGTGAATATGTGAGGCCCTTCCACCTGGATAAAATGTCTACAACTCGCTCATTCAGCCTTTGATTGCACTTAAAGAGGCCTCCAATACTAGTATTGTGGGTGGTGGAACTGAACTTGTAAAGGAATTGCATGTGGTGATCTTCCTAACCAGCTATGGACCAGATGGCTAACCAGTTGTACCAGAAAAACTCATGCCCTTAAAGTAGTTGTATGAAACATTGGATCTTAGAGGCCTCCTACTGTGCTTGAGTGCCCATCATGGGTCCACACCATGAAATAAGGCGGGCCAGATGTTGTAGCAGTTCACCTGTACCATTTAAAAGGGAAAATGATGGATTCTAAATGCTTGAGGGTGCTAGTATATCATCATCCCACACTAGATATTTCTCCCCATTAGGTGGGATTTCCACATGTTGAGTTTGAAGATCCTCTATGCATGAAATGAGAAAAACCATCAGATAATATTTAGAAGGATTCCAATCATGGAGAGGGTTCCTAACTACCAGTATGTTTGAAGGTTCATCAACATGATAAACTGGCTCAGCGGCCTATGTAGCTAATGGTGGAATGACCTGAGGGGTGATTGGAAGGAAAAACAGTGGGGATACTGGATGAATGTCATGTGGATCAGCTAGAGGAACTTGATCTGGGTCCTGAGGAGGATTCTTGTGTAGATCAGGTGGATTTGGCGATGCATATAATTCCCAATTTCCATAAACTCTAGATTATATATGGTCTAGATGGACAGAGTTGTCGAGATCACCTGGAGGAACCTCCATAGGGTTGGGGGGGATCTGTGCCTACCCTTTCTACCCGGAACTAGGGTTACTGTAATCTGGTCATCATTCCTCAACCCATTCAACAAGGATCTCATCAACAATCCTTTTATGTTCAGTGAGCTATTGATGCAAAACAGCTTTCTAGGGATCCTCTTTTGTCTTTTTCACTGAACATGGATGATCGAAGGGCTTAAAAGTTCCAGTGTGCATTTTACCATTGGTGGGGTATCGATCGAGATGTAATGACTCAAAATGATCTCATAGGTTGAGCAATTTCCACTACTGATAAGTGTGAACACCTAGAAGATCTACTATGTGATGTTATGACCATGGGGGTGGGTCATCCACTCAAGAACCTGTGTCAACACC
>CAUJRU010002863.1:0-63209 GCA_963277665.1 Viscum album | reverse complement strand
TAAAATACATCAGTATATTGTGGAAACTTTATTTGTTATAATCATGAAATAAGAATATTTTTGGTAGTGGATTGATGCACGCCTGTCATAGGGCGTGGAAGACAATTATTTCCTAAGTTAAAATGTAGTTAAGTGGCTGTCATAGGATGTCTCCTGAAGAGGAGTGCACACAAAATGAGTTTTCACTTTAAAATGAGGGTAAAATTTTTTTTTTTTAAATAAAATTTGAAATTAAAATGATTGAAAAACTATGATATTTAAAAGGGTGATTAGGTCGGGGTCGGTTTCCTAATTGTAATTCTATCCTTGTTCAATTTAATTTAAACCTCTTCTTCTTCGTTGATTAAAGTGAGTTTCCAAAATCATTTCCTCTCACTTCCTTGGTGAAATTATTATTGTGAGGGAAAACCTTACCAAGATCTTGGTTTGGTCAACTCTCCTTCCATGTGTAAAATAGTTGTATTTAATATCCTTAATGGAAATGGGAAATACCCGATCAGGTTTTTTTATCCCAAACAATCAAGAACATTCACTACACCTTTTACATGTACTGATGATCGTCGAGTACTTCACCACTAATTCCTGGTTTATTCCATCGTATATAAACCAGAAATTATTGGAGGGAGATATTGATTATTTTACCAAGGAAAGAATAAATAACAGAATTAATATTCAAGAACGGTCGAACTTGATAATAAAATCCACTATAATAAATTGAAAAACAACTTTGAAGAAGAAAGAAATTTATTCAATTGCGTCTAAGAACTCAAGAATTACAATGTAGGAAACCAACCCTTCCCCAATCACCCCAAATGTTTACCCTACCATGGTAAGGGTAATTGAGATGAATGGGGAAGAATAAGGCATTATAAAACTATGAAAAAGAAAATAAATAAAAAATAAAACCGAAAATATCTTCTTCTTGGTGTCCCGGAAGGAATGGGATGAAGAATGGATGCTTTGAGAGGGTGGAGCTCTCCCCCTTTTATATCCAGAATGTTTCCCCCGAATTTTGATGCATTGTAGCCCCATTAAATTACATCTTCACGCATTGATACCTTCTTGAATGTTGTTCATAATTACCTTGGACGTGTCCCCTCAAAATCTCAGTGGATTTGGACATTCCTTCCGAGAGTTATGACCGTTTTACTTTGAGCATTTATTCTGTCCAGTCAGACTCTCCAAAACGAAATCCTCCGGATTAGGGTTATTTAATGACCCCATAAAAGCCAATTCACTCGGTTATGCCTTCATGAAAGATTTTCCCAAACTCCGTGCGCGTCCACCCACCGAATTTCGCAACATTTTGGCCCCCATGGATGAGTTATGGATCCCACACCAAAACTAGGCAGAACTGCAAACTGTTTTCTTTCACCCATTTGTGAGATTCTTTTGAGCTTCCATATGGCTGACTCAGCTTTTAGTCCATAAATCGTAAATGAAAGCCTTGATGTGTAGAATCCGGAAATGAAAGAATTTTTCAATTTGGATCAATGTAGATAATGTTATGTACAAACTACAGAAATAAGTTGAAACTGTTAAAACTCCAAAATGGCCAATTTTTACTATTCAACTCAAAATAACACCATTATCATAAAAATGAATCAATTAATCTTAGAGGAACAATTTTGTGGGTTTAAAACAATGATATTCAATATAAATTAATTGAAAATATTTGCTCTATCAATTCCCTGACACTTAGCACTTGGACTCCTGGACAAGTAAAAATCAAATCAAATCAAATCCAAAACACATATCAATGAGATCAATCAAATCAATTTCAAGAAATAAAAAGATATAATGCCTCATCAAAAATAGTTATTTCAAGTTCTCCATTTAAGATTTTAATATATTTCCACTTCATTTCTTATCCCATACACACAAAACACCTACCTCACATGAATTTTCTCTCATCTCACAAATGTAAATATTAAACAAGGGTTTTCTCATCCAAACTCACACAAGAGTCACCATAGGCTTGATAAATTCCTACTTCTCCACCGGATGTGAGTCCAGGACATGTGTTTCTCATGAGGACTTTTCAGGGTTATTATGTGGCTTTCGGTTGGTAGGATTTAGATGTTAAAAGTTCTGAGGCCAAAAAAGGAAGGCTTGGCTCTTATTGAAGCAAAATTGCCAGATTCTAATTTTCACTCAAATATGGTTTCCTTCACTTCCATTTTGTTGAAAATAAGCTCCATAATCATTCAATCAGCTCAGCAGAAAACATTTCAATCTTTTCAAACATTATTTTTTTTAAATCTCAAGACAGGCACAACTTTATTTTTACATTGGAAGCTCCAGAAAGGCACAACTTCTCTTGTCATAAAAGCTCCAGAAAAGGCACAGCTTTCAATAGAATAATTTTTCAGCATCACACACATCTCTTCCTCAATTTATTTTCCACCCAATGTTTAACCAAATGAGGTAGTACACTACAAGACATCTTCTCCCACACTTAAGTTCAACTAGATCATGCAATTTTACTTCAAGAGCAGGTAGGATAGGGAACATTGGCTTGTAATGTGGCTAACCTAACAGGCAATTGAGGGCTACTAGGGGTTACAATGAAGGATAAATGTAAAGGTTGGACATAATGAAATGATTATTTTGAAAAGGGGGCTTTAAAACAAACAAATTCCTCAATCATTTAAAACACACGTACCCCAACCCTCATGTTTTGAAAGGAATAAATCAAATTCTGGTTAATGCAAGCATGGTCTGGTTCTCTCAAGAAATGAGGTGAATGAAAAGAATATGACAAAAATGGTTCAGAAGCCTCAAAAGAAAGTGATTTCAAAGATATAGACAGTGAAATATGGCATGGGATTCAAAAATCAGTGTACTTTTCATGAAATTCCAAAAAAAATGAACTTGAAACAAATTCATTTCAGCATTCATTTAAGCTCAGTTTCATGAAATAGATTGGTTCACTCATTGACATGGGTTTCAAAAATTGCATTGATAATAATTTCAGCTCAAAAGTTTCAGAAACGCACCAAAAATTGAAAAATATACACACAAAAATTTGAAAACACACAATTTTTTATTTTTTTATTTTTTTGAAAACAAACATCAAATGAAAATCCTATACTACAAAGGTTCCCTCCCCGACACTTAACTGATGCAGTGTCCTCGATGCAATCAAGTGAATTTAACATGTAAGTAGATTTTTGATTGAATCAAAACAGAAAGAAAATGTGAAGGAGAGGTACAACCTGATGGATCTTATTGATAAATAGGTTGGAGGAGCTTGATATCCTCCACTGGCTCTGATGGCAGGGTCCCAAGGAATTTTTTCAACCTATGTCCATTCACAGTGAATGGATCCTGCTCTCCATCCTTCATAATCTTCACAGCACCAAAAGGATATAAATGAGTAATAATAAATGGACCTTCCCATCTGAAATGATGTTTACCTGGCATCAGCTTGAGTCTTGAGTTGAATAATAACACTTTGTCTCCAGTAGAGAAGTCTTTTGGTCGGATCAGCTTTTCATGGGCCACTCTTGTTCTTTCTTTGTAAATCCTCAAATTTTCAAATGCTTCCCTTCTTATTTAATCCATCTCTTGAAACTTCAATCTTCTCTCCTTCCCAGCACTTTCAAGGTCCAAATTCATTTTCCTCACAGCCCAATACACCTTCTGCTCCAATTCCACAGGTAGGTGGCAGCTTTTCCCATAAATCAGCCTATATGGACTCATTCCAATCAGGGTTTCATAGGTTGTCCTGTAAGACCATAAAGTATCATCCAACCTTTGGATCCAATCCTTCCTGTCTGGATTAATGGTCTTTTCCAAAATTCCCTTGATTTCCCTGTTTGAAACTTCAGCTTGCCCGTTAGTCTGTGGATGATAGGGAGTTGATGTTTTATGATGCACCCCATACTTCTTCAGCAATGTCTACAATCTAAAATTATAGAAGTGAGTCCCTTGAACACTCATTATTTCTCTGGGCACTCCAAACCAACAAAATATTTTAAACCTGACAAAATCACAAAAAAACTTTAGCATCGTCAGTTCTAGTTGCTTTTGCTTCCACCCATTTGGAAACATAATCAACTGCAAGTAAGATATAAGAATTTACAAATGACATCGGGAAAGGTCCCATAAAATCTATCCCCCAAACATCAAAAATGTCAGAAAAATTCAATGGATTTTGGGGAATTTCTTGTCTCTTTGAAATATTTCCTGAAAACTGACATTTTTCACATATTTTTCAAAATTCATGAGCATCTTTAAAAATGGTGGGCCAATAAATTCCAGATTCTAAAACCTTCCTTGCTAGCCTCTGAGGTCCAAAGTGGCCTCCACAAGCTAAAGTATGACAAAAATCAAATACAGGTTTAACTTCACTTTCAGGTAAACATCTTCTTATTACTTGATCATTGTAAATCTTCCAGTGGAAAGGATCATCCCAAATGTAATATCTAGATTCAGCTTTATGTTTTTGAATTTTCTGAGAATTTAAATGAGATGGGACCTTATATGTTACCAGAAAATTGACTATGTCAGCACACCAAGGCACTTCTCCTTCAATCAAGTACAACAGCTCTCCTGGAATTTGATCATTCAGTGGGTCTCTATCTGGAACTTCAATTTCAGCAGTGTTTGGCAGTCTAGTTAAGTGATCTGCCACTTGGTTCTCAGATCCCTTCTTATCCTTGATTTCTATATTTAATTCCTGCAGCAGTATCATCCCTCTCACTAACCTTGGTTTAGCATCAGCTTTCTTCATCAAGTACCTCAAAGCTACATGATCAGAAAACACAGTGATTTTAGTTCCAAGCAGATATGATCTAAATCTTTCTAAAGCAAAAACAACTACAAAGAACTCTTTTTATGTGGTTGTATAATTGAATTGGTCCGCATCTAAAGTTCTCGAGGCATATGAAATGACTTGTGGTCTGACCTCAATTCGTTGAGAAAGGACTGCTCCAACTGCTTGGTTGGAGGCATCACCATGTAGTTCAAATGGTTCTTCCCAATTTGGAGGCTGCATCACGGGTGGTGAAATCAATCTCTTCTTCAACTCATCAAAGGATTCCCTACACGCACCATTGAAATCAAAATCATCATCTTTCAAAACTAATCTGGAGAGAGGGAGAGAAATCTTACTGAAATCTTTGATAAACCACCTGTAGAATCCTGCATTTCCTAAAAATGATCTAACATGTTTCACATAAGTAGGGTAAGGAAATGAATTTATCACTTCAATTTTTGATTTATCCATTTCAATTCCATTTTGGGAAATGACATGACAAAGAAAAATTCCTCTTTGAACCATGAAATGACACTTTTCAAAATTTAAAACAAGATTTTTTTCAATGCAGGTTTTTAATACTTTTTCCAGATTTTTCAAACAATGATCAAAAGAATCTCCAAAAACACTGAAATCATATAATAAAACTTCCAAGCAATTTTCAATGTGATGAGAAAATATACTCACCATGCACCTCTGGAATGTACCTGGAGCATTACATAATCCAAATGGAATTCTTTTATATGCAAAAGTACCAAAAGGGCATGTAAATGTCATCTTCTCTTGATCCTCGTGAGCAATGGGTACCTGGAAGTAACCAGAAAATCCATCCAAAAATCAATAATGAGTTCTTCCTGCCAATATTTCTAACATATGGTCAATGAAGGTGGTGGGGAAATGATCTTTTCGAGTGACCTGGTTCAATTTCCTAAAATCGATGCACACAATCCAGCTGTTTTGAATTCTCATAGGGATTAACTCATTCTTTTCATTCCTCACAGTGGTCAGGCCAGTTTTTTTTTGGAACGACATGAATAGGTCTGACCCACTGCAAATGTGAAATGGGATAGATGATCCCATCTTCCAAGAGCTTCTCTATCTCCTTCTTCACAACCTCCATCAAGGTGGGATTCAGTCTCCTTTGGGGCTGTCTAACAGGTTTGGAATCTCCCTCAACAAAACTTCTATGTGAGCATATTTTTGGGTTAATTCCTAGGATATCACCTAAGCTCCATCCTATTGCCTGGACATTCTCTCTCAATAGCTCAATCAATGATTTTTCTTGGGTTTTAAAAAGATTATTAGAAATTATCACTAGTAGTTTCTCTCCCTCACTAAGGTATACATATTTTAAATCAGTGGGGAGTGATTTGAGTATCAGATTAGGGGGATGCTCAAGGGATGAGACTAAATTGATGTTTTCCACTTCCAAATTTTGGACCTCCTGTACACAAGAAACCATATCATCTCCCTCATTATTTAACAAAATTTCAAAGAATTCAGATTTTACCTCTTCCTCCCACATGAAGCCAAAATCTCCAACATATTCAGCATCAACATGTTCAATGATATTTCCAAGGAAAGAAGTATCTCCTAAGTATAAGAATTCATAGAGCATACCTGATTCTTCCATTGGTTCTGCACCAACTTCATGAGAAAGCGAAAATAGGGAGTGATCATCTGATCGATGCCTCATGGATTCAAAAAAATTGAAGTGGATCATGCTCTCTCCAAACTCCATGGTGAGTGTCCCCTCATGGACATTTATAATGGTTATGGCTGTCTTCAAGAAAGGTCTCCCAAAAATGATGGGTGAATGTGATGGGCTCCTATATTCTTCCATATTGAGCACATAGGAGTCATCTGGGAATAAGAGATCTTTGACTTTCAGAAGGACATCCTCCAAAACTCCTGCAGGAAAAACTATGGATCTGTTTGCAAGCTGGACCACCACTCTTGTGGGCTTCAATTCTCCCATCTGCAAAGAAGTGTATACCGAGTGAGGCAATACATTAATTGAAGCACATAAATCACACAAAGCATTAGTGAAATTTAATTAACCAATGGTGCATGGAATGGAAAACGTCACTGGATCTTGACATTTGGTTGGAATCTATGGCATCATAAGGGCCGAGACACTTCTTCCCAAGTTGATTCTTTCATTCCCATGAAGCCTTCTCTTTTTGGTGCAATTATCTTTCAAAATTTTTGTATACCTTGGAATTTGTTTAACAGCTTCAAGTAGAGGGATATTGATTTCCACTTTCTGGAAGGTGTCCAGAATTTCTTTTTGAAGTGCTTCTTCATACAATTTCTTTTATTCGATCATCCTTGTTGGAAATAGTGGGGGTAATTCTTTATTCTCCATTTTTTTCTTTGCATTGGTGTTTCTTGTTTCTTATTTTGTGGCCTATCCTTCTCCTCCTCCTCTTCCTTTTCATCTTCATGGTGGATTATCAAAAGACTTTCTGAATCATTCTCCCTCAGAATAGGTCGTATTATTTCATGTTCAGGGTTGGATGGAGGTGGGATTTCTTTTCCACTTCTTGTTATAATTGCACTAACATTCTCTTTAGGATTTGGCACTGTTTGGGATGGAAGCTTCCCTGGATTATTGGAAATTATTTCAACAAGACTTCCCACTGTGTCTGCTAGCTTGTCAACCTTATCTGCTAGGCCCTCATACTTGGATTGTAGCTCTTCCATAGAAGGTTGTTTGTTGGTGGATGGTTGTTCATATGTCTTTCTTTGGAATGGTGGTGGATGAAAAGATTGTTGTTGTTGGAAGGGCTGTTTATAAGATTGCTGGAATGGAGGGGGTTCTGGTATTGCTGCTGGTGGTAAGGAGGTTGACTGGGGTGCTGGTTAAGTGTTCTCATCTTGATTTGTTGGTTCCCATATACTTGTTGGGATTGCAGTTGATTTTGTTGGAATTGTCTTGGTTGAAAGGCCTCAACACAGTATTCTGTCCCCTGTATCTCAGGGCACTGGTCAGTATAATGAGTGGAAGAATAACATAAACCACATACCTGAGCTGAATCTTGTTGTCCATTTTCTTGTGTTACAGCCATTTGACGGACTAACCTTGCAAGGTCATCAACTTTGGTTTCAATCAATGTAGATGAATCAAATGTTTTTACCTCATGTATCCCCCTGGTTCCCATTCCTCTTAGTCCAAATTGTTGTGAGTTTTGAGCAATCTTCTCAATTAGTATTCTGATATCTGCAGGAGACTTGTCAATCAGGGACCCCCCTGATGAGGCATCTAGAAGATTTCGATCATTATCCATAAGTCCTTGGTATAAGAACACAAGGAATTGGTGTTCCTCCATTTCTTGATGTGGGAAGCTGGAACATAGCTTCTTGAAGCGCTCCCAGTACTCGTAGAGGGTTTCTCCATTTGATTGTCGTATGATGTAAATCTCCTTCTTGATGGTAGTGCTCCTCGATGTGGGAAAGAATCATTGCATGAAACTTCTTTTTAGGTCTTCCCAATCACTGATCTCCCCTGGTTGTAGGTTTTACAACCATTCATTAGCTCTTCCTTCAAGTGAGAAGGGGAATGACCTCCACTGAAATTGGTCTTCGGGTGCTCTTCTTGGCCTGAAGCTTGAGCAAGTGTATCTGAAATCTTGCATGTGCCGATTTGGATCTTCTCTTGTAAGACCATGAAACTTTGGAAGCACAGGAATCATATTGAAACGTAATTCAAAATCATTTGGTTCAGTGGGTGCAATTAGTTGGTTATTTTGAATGGAAAATTATGGTGCACATAGATCACGCAGGGTTTGGTTGGGATTTCTAGCCATGATTTCAGGTTCAGAGTGAACACTTAGAGTTTCACTTGAATATGAGAGATCTATTTCTTCAAAGATTTCTGGTATATTTCTTTTTCTTAGTTGGGTTAATGTTCTTTCAATTTCTGGATCAAATTCAATTAATGGTTCTTTTGAAGTGCGGGTCATTCAATTTTGTTTTTTGTTGTTGCACTGGCTCCCCGGCAACAGTGCCAAGTTTGACGCACGCCTGTCGTAGGGCGTGGTAAAACAATTATTTCCTAAGTTAAAATGTAGTTAAGTCGTTGACCTAGGATGTCTCCTGAAGAGGAGTGCACACAAAACAAGTTTCCACTTTAAAATGAGGGTAAAAAATGTTTTGTTTTTGAAATAAAATTTGAAATTAAAATGATTGAAAAACTATGATATTTAAAAGGGTGATTAGGTCGCAGTTGGTTTCCTAATTGTAATGCTATCCTTGTTCAATTTAATTCAAACCTCTTCTTCTTCTTTGATTAAAGTGAGTTTTCACAATCGTTTCCTATCACTTCCTTGGTGAAATTATTATTGTGTGAGAAAACCTTACCAAGATCTTGGTTTGGTCAACTCTCCTTCCATGTGTAAAATTGTTGTATTGAATATCCTTAATTGGAATGGGCAATACCCGATCGGGTTTTGTTTATCCCAAACAATCAAGAACATTCACTACACTTTTTACACGTACTGACGATCGTCGAGTACTTCACCACTAATTCTTGGTTTATTCCATCATATATAAACCAGAAATTAGTGGAGGGAGATATTGATTATTTTACCAAAGCAAAAATAAATAACGGAATAAATATTAAAGAAAGATCGAACTTGATAATAAAATCCTCTATAAGAAATTTAAAAACAACTTTGAATGTAGAGACCCGGAGCCTGACGTACATGGACATTACATTACTTTTGCGGAATACTTAGTACATAACGAAAACACACACACAAGGATCGTAATAGTTTAGTGTCTTTGGAAACTCGGAACGTAATCTTCTAATCGTGGGGAAAGATCTTCAATATCTCCCATAAAGATCATCCCTTTTTTTTTACCTAAAAACCTTTCTTTATATCCTGGGGAAAAGAAAACATAAAAGGGTGAGCTCAAATGCTCAGTAAGGGTAAACAAAAGAAATATCAATCACATCATATACATAAGAACATAGCTTTTGGAAATCTTAACCTGCAAAAGAGCTCATAATATCAAAACATGGGATAAATAATAGAAGTGAAAATGAGATCCCCATAATCATAACATGAAACTTGAAACTTTGTGGCATGCACACATAATCATAGAAAATCATTTCTTGTTAGTCAAGACTCATTGCCAAGACTATCTTAGTGGACAAAGTCCCTTTCTGAATCGAGTAACCCTCGTTTCAGTCCTGTTTCACTGAACCAGTATAACCTACCGTTCCAGCCCTGTCTATCTCATGAGATATAAAATATTTACCCAATGCATTGGAGGGAGATATAGGTTCCACCCATCTTATAATGAATCCTTTCTTATGTGTGCCACATAATCATAAAACATACATCATCGCATAACACATGTAACAAAAATGGGATTCTTGAAACATCATGACATCATAAATCAATTCATATAAGATAAAGGAATTCATAAAAATAATTCCATCACAACATGAACAAATCAATTTAATAATAGGGATAAAAACAGAACCCTTTATTATCTTAGATGGAAAATAATTTTGATAAAACACTTGAACTCCATTCTTGAGGAAAATATCCTTTCTTCTTCAAAAACATTTTTCCTTTCATAACATGTCATACAACTTTAAAATAAAAGAAGTTGATTAAAAATAAACTTGAAAACTTGTAAAGGAAGCTTCTTGGAAACAATATTTTAAAAATCCATTCATGCCGTATAAGTTAAAAAAACATTCTTCGTACTTTTTTCGGAAAAGTCAAAAAGTACCTCGTACGAAAAAAAAACGACAAAAGATTCCTTTCATATTCTTTACTAAAAACTCACCGAAGGGTAAAATTGGATTTAAATTATTTTAAGTGGATGGAAACAATATTACATATTGATGGAACATGGATGTGGATGATAAAATACACCCCAGTAAATACTTATGAATAAACAATCTCGGATAAAAATAAGATTGTGATATTTCCCTTACCTTAGGTCCGACTTGCTTTGTAAGTGTCCGAACCTCCTGTATAATGATTTAAATCATGTTATTGACTTATTACAGAATCATATTCATTGTTATGATATCATATATGGTTCACTTATGACATTATATTACCCGTTCTTTTGTAAATTCCATGTTAAAGAAGCGTTTTGGGTAAAATCGTTTCATTTATCGTAGGTGTTTTGACTTGTTGTTCTTGACATCATTATTACTTATATCATGATTTACTCACTTCCAGAATATAAAATATGATTTATATATCATATATATTCAGTATATATATATATATAATAGGTAGATAAATAAAATGAAAAACACCGTTCATGGAGACGGTAGTCCGTACGTACGCATGAACGCTGTTTTCCATTCCTTATTGTCTTGAAATGGAAGTAAGTAGATGACATACATATGTATATATATACATAAATCCAGTAGCTTTATAATGTCATATATTTCATTATTATTTCTTATATATACATTATAATCATTCTTAAATGGTTAACATGGAGAATGAATCTCATCGCGTCGTGGAGACGGTAGTCCGTACGTACGCACGAGCGATGATATCATTTCTATAAATATTGAATTGAATTGGAGTGGATAATACAATATATCAGAATCAATATGATGTTGTAATAACTATGTATAGTTATTCTTTACACCATTATACACATCCATGTAAGGTGGTGGTGGAAAATAGATTACACCACAGCGTGGAGACGGTATTCCGTACGTACGCACGCGCGGTGATTTCTTTTTCCGTAGGATGGATAGATGGTGAAATAGGGTTGTTTCATACTTATAATAACATATCAGTATATGAGTGATACTGATGTTATTACTTCATAATGAAACAACCTAAGAAGAAGAAGTGGAAGAAGAAATAAAGATGAAAGAATTGGTAACGGTAATTACCTCTTCTTTGAAGTGCCTCTTTGAGACCTCCTCTTAGGGCACTAAAATTGGTCTTTGAGGAAGACCAGAACCTCTAGGATGTTTTTAGGGAAGTGGAGAAGAGATTTTGGCAGGGGTTGGCCGAGCTTGAGTGCTCAAATTGGTGTGAGGAGGAGGGAGAGGAGGTGTCCTTTTATAAGGAAGGAGAGGGGCACCTTAGGAATACCTCAAAATATTATTTTATTTTAAAGTCAAAATCGGTTTATAATGGTTCCAAAGGGTCTTATTTCGAAGTTAAAGTGGGGATGGGTCGAAATCCGATCAACCAATAATATTTAGACACGTTTAGGTTATTATTTTAACCTTATCAATTAGATTTAACTCTAAGTTAAATAATTTAACTTTTACCGTGTCTTTTTGTTTTCTTTCACTATATGGTTAATACACTTACTATAACATGCCAAACGAACCCCAAATTGTTTATTATTAAAATATATATCCTTATCTAAGTCATTTGGCCGAACCTTAGATTTTTAGGAATAAAATAACAATTAATAATATAATATTTGATTTAAAAACTATTTTGTGTCAATTTTGACACTATTTGATATATGATTTTTGTGAAAGTCATAACAGAATTATATGTTCTAACAAAGTTGATTAAATCAACAATAATATATCATAGTAACCTAGAAAATTAGTGTAATTCATAAAAAGTCTCAAATTACATTTATTTTGGTGTTTATAACATCAATTATGTCAATATTTCATTAATAAGATAATTACTGCATCATCATTGTGTCATAAATAAATTAAATTATTTAATGTCTAAAAATTACAAATAAAATACCCTTATGTAGGAAATCGTTTTAGCTTTCTAATGAATATTAATAGTCGAATTTATCTTATGTATAACCCCATATTAAAAATGATTTACTTATTAAACTTTGATTTTAACTATTTTAACCCTTCTTTAAATAAATTAATAATAAATGTCCTAATCTAATCCAAGTGGGCCTAAATGGTCATATTTTATTCCTAAGTTTGTTTTTGGTCGAATTACACTTGTCCAATAGAATTAGGACATGTGTTAGGGTAATATTGATATCATATTTACCCTTAGTTACCCTATTTACTATTAACCGCGGTAAAAAAAAGTAAAAAGTTACTATTCACCAAAAATTATTTTCATCTCATTGAACCACATTTTACTTACTGACATCAACCGTGTCTCTCGGATTTTTGAAATTCCATTCACAGAAGCGGTAAAAATAAGTTTTATGAAAAATTCAGTTTTTTAACTACCACTTAGTAGTTTCACTATTCATCAAAAATTGATGTTTTTCAGAACAGTGCCAAAATTTCATCCCAAGCTATATTTCATATTCTGAATTCAAAAATGTAGTCTATTTTACCAAATTCATTACATAAATGTTGCATTAATTAATTTTATAATTAAATCCCGCTGTTAAAACAAATAACGTGTTTTTAAGAAACAATATCTATCAAAAGATTGACACTTGTTTATGTCTGGTTTAAATGTGAAATTACATCCAATGACCAACATTGTATTAAATTGTAAAAATATATTCTAAATATACTTTAAAACCACTCAAATTAATAATTTATCACTATTAATTATTTCGATTAAAAAAGTTGTTTTTAATTATAATTTAGTAATTTTCACTATTCATCAGAATATGAAAGTTATCCGAAAAGTACCAAAATTTCACCTTAGGCTAAATTCGATACTCCGAATCCAAAAATGAAGTTCATTTTGAAAAATAAGATTTACAGAATTTTAAAAAGTGGTTATTACTATTCATAACGGCTAGTTTTAATAACATTTTAATAGCATATCGCTGTTTAGTGAAACTCGTTATTGCGTACTACACACGCTATCGAGGAAGGTCGCGATTGCGTGTAATGCAAGGCAAGTCAAGGATGCGTGTTGTGCAAGCTCCTTTTGGTGTAGCGTACAACACAAGACATTAATAAAATTAAAAAGAATATTTTTTATAAAATCTTGGGCTGTTACATTCTACCCCCCTTAAAATGAATTTCTCCCTCGAAATTCGTCGGGGTTATAAATGGTTTACTATTCGAAAGTTTCTTTAATAGAAACCCACATCGTAAAAAGGAATATCAAAACCAATCTTTAAAAACAAAAGTATGAAACGTAACGGTTACCCAAATAAACTAATCATTGGGTTTCCACATAGGTGAAAATATGGATATGGAAGACAAATCTAACCATCATGTTCTGATGGAGAGTGGTAGAGAACATGGCTATGGAAAAGCCAGTAATCACAAATCCATAGATTTGTGATGATATAAGGTACCATCTGATTCATCAGGTATAAGATCACTAGGACAACATTTTTGGTTTTCAAGATCATTTCCCCAAAGTTGAAAATTTGAATTAGAATAAATACTTACTTTATTTTGGTACAATCTCACTGTTGTTCGTGCCTTGAACAATTTCCACTTCATCTCTTAAATAAATGAAGTTGAATTTGTTATTCATGAAGTGTTAACAGATCATGTGATAGAATGACGGGTCATTCCATCTGTCTCAAACAAAAGGTTAGCAAAAATTTTATACATAAGTCGATCTATAGTGAGATTAATCATATATTGTTCCTAAAATGGACTTATACTTCATATATCATACGGCTTAATATAATAAAACTAGTTTCTACTAAACAGGGACTTCCTGTAGGCCAGTGGTAGGCGATAAAGGCCAGTCGCACTTCGGTTGTGGGTTCGATTCCCACAGCCTTGTCCGAAGCGATGGGCTGTCGCCCGTCCTGCAGGTTGTCCTTTTTCCAAAACTATATAACATCCCATCAATAATATCGAAAAAAACAAACAATACTAACTTATGTCCAACATAATCCATTCCAATATTTTAGGCTTATCCATAATACTGCAGTCGACTCTCATAATATAGTGAAAATGATTACCAGAGATTTAACACTATCGTTAATCCCCATATATATGTCTTGTTGGTCACATTCCAAACATTCAAAGGCCTTAATCATGTATTCTCTTGAATACCTTAGTGAAAACATGAATGCAGTTTAAAGTTAACACTTTCCACATACCAAAATCCTCAAAATTCTATATACTCAAACCATGATATCACTAAGTCCTTATATCAATCATGAGCTCATGAATACTATCAAACATATTAGATTCTCTTTATCCCTTCATTATGCGCATATCATCCACTTTCCAAAAAAAAATATCTGAATAACCTTTCATTGTTACTCATACCATTCATCATAAACTTTCAAAACTTAAGGAAAGACAACAGTATAACAATCCTTAAATGTATTTTTATTCTATAGTACAACATTACACTTGATAAACATGTAATCATTCCACTACATTCTTAAACCATTGACCGAGCTTCAATAATTCTTTCATCTCACATATCATTTGTAGTCTCTTCATCATCATCAATATAAATACTTCCCATACGACCATACTGATTATCTTCATGGGACTTTCCCTTAGGGCATTGGTTTTCATAATGCCCGTACATTCCACATTTAAAACATTTAACCATTGTTGATGTCGTAGCAATACCATTATCCTCATCCATGGTGTTAACTGAACCTTTTCCTTTGCACTTACTTGCTTTGTGTCCTTCTTTTCCACACCCAAAGCATCTTCCAGTTCCTTTGAAACATTCTCCTTGATGGCTCTTCCCACATGATTTACATAGGGGAAATTGAACTTTCTTTCCTCTATGATCATCATAAAACTCCATCTTTCTCTTATTAGCCGAGTCAGGAAACTTACCAAATTTTACTTTATTGATCATATTATGAGATTGCTGATTCGGCATAATAATGATGTTTGGACTTCCAAATCCCATTTCACTATGAAGAATATCATTCCATTGTCCATCATATCCTCCATTATCGTGAATCATCTTGTTTCCAGCCATTTTCTAAAACCCAAAAAAGAATAGTGTGAGAGGCAAAAATCATGCTAGGGAAAACAACATAATAAAGGGGGAGTACCTTCAATATCTAACATCTTAGGTTTAATTCTATGATCGTTAGCGTAGTTCTAGTACTATAACCTATACGTATACTTAACCTTAGGGACATCCCTAGACATACCGTAGAAATATCTCTAGGGATCTCACTAACGTTTTCGCATCCTAGTTTCCAAAGGTTGACTAAACCTTTCCTCTGATACCAACTGTAGAGACCCGGAGCCTGACGTACATGGACATTACATTACTTTTTCAGAATACTTAGTACATAACGAAAACACACACACAAGGATCGTAATAGTTTAGTGTCTTTGGAAACTCGGAACGTAATCCTCTAATCGTGGGGAAAGATCTTCAATATCTCCCATAAAGATCTTCCCCTTTTTTTTACCTAAAAACCTTTCTTTATATCCTGGGGAAAAGAAAACATAAAAGGGTGAGCTCAAATGCTCAGTAAGGGTAAACAAAAGAAATATCTATCACATCATATACATAAGAACATAGCTTTTGGAAATCTTAACCTGCAAAAGAGATCATAATATCATAACATGGGATAAATCATAGAAGTGAAAATGAGATCCCCATAATCATAACATGAAACTTGAAACTTTGTGGCATGCACACATAATCATAGAAAATCATTTCTTGTTAGTCAAGACTCATTGCCAAGACTATCTTAGTGGACAAAGTCCCTTTCTGAATCGAGTAACCCTCGTTTCAGTCCTGTTTCACTGAACCAGTATAACCTACCGTTCCAGCCCTGTCTATCTCATGAGATATAAAATCTTTACCCAATGCATTGGAGGGAGATATAGGTCCCACCCATCTTATAATGAATCCTTTCTTAAGTGTGCCACATAATCATAAAACATACATCATCGCATAACACATGTAACAAAAATGGGATTCTTGAAACATCATGACATCATAAATCAATTCATATAAGATAAAGGAATTCATAAAAATAATTCCATCACAACATGAACAAATCAATTTAATAATAGGGATAAAAACAGAACCCTTTATTATCTTAGATGGAAAATAATTTTGATAAAACACTTGAACTCCATTCTTGAGGAAAATATCCTTTCTTCTTCAAAACCATTTTTCCTTTCATAACATGTCATACAACTTTAAAATAAAAGAAGTTGATTAAAAATAAACTTGAAAACTTGTAAAGGAAGCTTCTTGGAAACAATGTTTTAAAAATCCATTCATGCCGTATAAGTTAAAAAAAACATTCTTCAAACTTTTTTCAGAAAAGTCAAAAAGTACCTCGTACGAAAAAAAACGACAAAAGATTCCATTCATATTCTTTACTAAAAACTCACCGAAGGGTAAAATTGGATTTAAATTATTTTAAGTGGATGGAAACAATATTACATATTGATGGAACATGGATGTGTATGATAAAATACACCCCAGTAAATACTTATGAATAAACAATCTCGGATAAAAATAAGATTGTGATATTTCCCTTACCTTAGGTCCGACTTGCTTTGTAAGTGTCCGAACCTCCTGTATAATGATTTAAATCATGTTATTGACTTATTACAGAATCATATTCATTGTTATGATATCATATATGGTTCACTTATGACATTATATTACCCGTTCTTTTGTAAATTCCATGTTAAAGAAGCGTTTTGGGTAAAATCGTTTCATTTATCGTAGGTGTTTTGACTTGTTGTTCTTGACATCATTATTACTTATATCATGATTTACTCACTTCCAGAATATAAAATATGATTTATATATCATATATATTCAGTATATATATATATATAATAGGTAGATAAATAAAATGAAAAACACCGTTCATGGAGACGGTAGTCCGTACGTACGCATAAACGCTGTTTTCCTTTCCTTATTGTCTTGAAATGGAAGTAAGTAGATGACATACATATGTATATATATACATAAATCCAGTAGCTTTATAATGTCATATATTTCATTATTATTTCTTATATATACATTATAATCATTCTTAAATGGTTAACATGGAGAATGAATCTCATCGCGTCGTGGAGACGGTAGTCCGTACGTACGCACGAGCGATGATATCATTTCTATAAATATTGAATTGAATTGGAGTGGATCATACAATATATCATAATCAATATGATGTTGTAATAACTATGTATTGTTATTCTTTACACCATTATACCCATCCATGTAAGGTGGTGGTGGAAAATAGATTACACCACGGCGTGGAGACGGTATTCCGTACGTACGCACGCGCGGTGATTTCTTTTTCCGTAGGATGGATAGATGGTGAAATAGGGTTGTTTCATACTTATAATAACATATCAGTATATGAGTGATACTGATGTTATTACTTCATAATGAAACAACCTAAGAAGAAGAAGTGGAAGAAGAAATAAAGATGAAAGAATTGGTAACGGTAATTACCTCTTCTTTGAAGTGCCTCTTTGAGACCTCCTCTTAGGGCACTAAAATTGGTCTTTGAGGAAGACCAGAACCTCTAGGATGTTTTTAGGGAAGTGGAGAAGAGATTTTGGCAGGGGTTGGCCGAGCTTGAGTGCTCAAATTGGTGTGAGGAGGAGGGAGAGGAGGTGTCCTTTTATAAGGAAGGAGAGGGGCACCTTAGGAATACCTCAAACTATTATTTTATTTTAAAGTCAAATTCGGTTTATAATGGTTCCAAAGAGTCTTATTTCGAAGTTAAAGTGGGGATGGGTCGAAATCCTATCAACCAATAAGATTTAGACACGTTTAGGTTATTATTTTAACCTTATCAATTAGATTTAACTCTAAGTTAAATAATTTAACTTTTACCGTGTCTTTTTGTTTTCTTTCACTATATGGTTAATACACTTACTATAACATGCCACACGAACCCCAAATTGTTTATTATTAAAATATATATCCTTATCTAAGTCATTTGGCCGAACCTTAGATTTTTAGGAATAAAATAACAATTAATAATATAATATTTGATTTAAAAACTATTTTGTGTCAATTTTGACACTATTTGATATATGATTTTTGTGAAAGTCATAACAGAATTATATGTTCGAACCAAGTTGATTAAATCAACAATAATATATCATAGTAACCTAGAAAATTAGTGGAATTCATAAAAAGTCTCAAAGTACATTTATTTTGGTGTCTATAACATCAATTATGTCAATATTTCATTAATAAGATAATTACTGCATCATCATTGTGTCATAAATAAATTATATTATTTAATGTCTAAAAATTACAAATAAAATAGCCTTATGTAGGAAATCGTTTTAGCTTTCTAATGAATATTAATAGTCGAATTTATCTTATGTATAACCCCATATTAAAAATGATTTACTTATTAATCTTTGATTTTAACTATTTTAACCCTTCTTTAAATAAATTAATAATAAATGTCCTAATCTAATCCAAGTGGGCCTAAATGGTCATATTTTATTCCTAAGTTTGTTTTTGGTCGAATTAAACTTGTCCAATAGAATTAGGACATGTGTTAGGGTAATATTGATATCATATTTACCCTTAGTTACCCTATTTACTATTAACCGCGGTAAAAAAAAGTAAAAAGTTACTATTCACCAAAAATTATTTTCATCTCATTGAACCACATTTTACTTACTGACATCAACCGTGTCTCTCGGATTTTTGAAATTCCATTCACAGAAGCGGTAAAATTAAGTTTTATGAAAAATTCAGTTTTTTAACTACCACTTAGTAGTTTCACTATTCATCAAAAATTGATGTTTTTCAGAACAGTGCAAAAATTTCATCCCAAGCTATATTTCATATTCTGAATTCAAAAATGAAGTCTATTTTACCAAATTCATTACATAAATGTTGCATTAATTAATATTATAATTAAATCCCGCTGTTAAAACAAATAACATGTTTTTAAGAAACAATATCTATCAAAAGATTGACACTTGTTTATGTCTGGTTTAAATGTGAAATTACATCCAATGACCAACATTGTATTAAATTGTAAAAATATATTCTAAATATACTTTAAAACCACTCAAATTAATAATTTATCACTATTAATTATTTCGATTAAAAAAGTTGTTTTTAATTATAATTTAGTAATTTTCACTATTCATCAGAATATGAAAGTTATCCGAAAAGTACCCAAATTTCACCTTAGGCTAAATTCGATACTCCGAATCCAAAAATGAAGTTCATTTTGAAAAATAAGATTTACAGAATTTTAAAAAGTGGTTATTACTATTCATAACGGCTAGTTTTAATAACATTTTAATATCATATCGCTGTTTAGTGAAACTCGTTATTGCGTACTACACACGCTATCGAGGAAGGTCGTGATTGCGTGTAATGCAAGGCAAGTCAAGGATGCGTGTTGTGCAAGCTCCTTTTGGTGTAGCGTACAACACAAGACATTAATAAAATTAAAAAGAATATTTTTTATAAAATCTTGGGCTGTTACATTGAAGAAGAAATATTTTTTTTCAATTGTGTCCAAGAACTCATGAATTACAATGTAGGAAACCAACCCTTCCCCAATCACTCCAAATGTTTACCCCACCATGGTAAGGGTAATTGAGATGAATGGGGAAGAAGAAGGCATTATAAAAATATGAAAAAGAAAATAAATAAAAAATAAAACCAAAAAGATCTTCTTCTGGGTGTCTCGGAAGGAATGT
Organism: Viscum album; assembly: GCA_963277665.1. Classification (NCBI taxonomy): domain Eukaryota; kingdom Viridiplantae; phylum Streptophyta; class Magnoliopsida; order Santalales; family Viscaceae; genus Viscum; species Viscum album. The sequence continues at coordinate 42,924 of CAUJRU010002863.1, read as the reverse complement.
GATGGAGAATGGATGCTTTGAGAGGGCGGAGCTCTCCTCCTTTTATAGCCAGAATGATTCCCCCGAATGTTGACGCGTTGTAGCCCCATTAAATGACATCTTCACGTGTTGAGCCCTTCTTGAATGATGTTCATAATTCCCTTGGACATGTCCCCTCAAAATCTCAGTAGATGTGGATCCCACTCCAAAACCCCTTTCGCGTCCACCCACCGAATTTCACAACATTTGGGCCCACCATGGATGAGTTATGGATCCCACTCCAAAATGGCCAATTTTTACTATTAAACTCAAAATAACACCATTATCATAAAAATGAAACAATTCATCTTAGAGGAACAATTTTGTGGGTTGAAAACAATGATATTCAATATAAATTAATTGAAAATATTTGCTCTATCAATTACCCCACATTTAGCACTTGGACTCCTGGATAAGTAAAAATCAAATCAAATCAAATCCAAAACACATATCAATGAGATCTATCAAATCAATTTCAAGAAACAAAAAGATATCATGCCTCATCAAAAATAGTTATTTAAAGTTCTCCATTTAAGATTTTAATATATTTCTACTTCATTTCTTATCCCATGCACACAAAACACCTACCTCACATGAATTTTCTCTCATCTCACAAATGTAAATGTTGAACAAGGGTTTTCTCATCCAAACTCACACAAGAGTCACCATAGGCTTGGTAAATTCCTACTTCTCCAACCGATGTGAGTCCAGGACATGTGTTTCTCATGAGGACTTTTCAGGGTTGTTCTGTGGCTTTTGGTTGGTAGGATTTAGATGTTAAAAGTTCTGAGGCCGAAAAAGGAAGGATTTCCTCTTATTGAAGCAAAATTGCAAGATTCTAATTTTCACTCAAATATGGTTTCCTTCACTTCCCCTTTGTTAAAAATAGGCTCCATCATCATTCAATCAGCTCAGCAGCAAAAATTTCAATCTTTTCAAACATGAATTTTTTTAAAGCTCCAGATAGGCACACCTTTATTTTTACATTGGAAGCTCCAGAAAGGCACAACTTATCTTGTCATAAAAGCTCCAGAAAAGGCACAACTTTCAACAGAATTATTTTTCAGCATCACACACATATCTTCCACAATTTATTTTCCACCTAAAGTATAACCAAATGAGGTAGTACACCACAAGACATCTTCTCCCACGCTTAAGTTCAGCAATATCATGAAATTTTACTTCAAGAGCAGGTAGGATAGAGAAAATTGGATTGTAATGTGGCTAACCTAAAAGGAAATTCATGGATACTAGGGGTTACAATGAAGGATAAATGTAAAGGTGGGCCATAATGAAAATGGTTATTTTGAAAAGGGGGCTTCAAAACAAATAAATGCCTCAATCATTAAAAAAACACGTACCACAACCCACAAGTTTTGAAAAGAATAAATCAAATTCTGGTTAATGCAAGCATGGTCTGGTTCTCTCAGGAAATGAGGTGAATGAAAAGAATATGACAAAAATGGTTCAGAAGCCTCACAAGAAAGTGATTTCAAAGATATATACAGGGAAATATGGCATGGGATTCAAAAATCAGTGTACTTTTCATGAAATTCAAAAAAAAATGAACTTGAAACAAATTCATTTCAGCATTCATTTAAGTTCAGTTTCATGAAATAGATTGGTTCACTCATTGACATGGGTTTCAAAAATGGTATTGATAATCATTTCAGCTCAAATGTTTCAGAAACGCACCAAAAATTGAAAAATAAACACACAAAAATTTGAAAACACACAATTTTTTTATTTTTTTATTTTTTTGAAAACAAACATCAAAGTAAAATCTTATACTACAAAGGTTCCCTCCCCTACACTTAACTGATGCAGTGTCCTCGATGCATTCATGTGGATTTAACATTTAAGTAGATTTCTGATTGAATCACAATAGCAAGAAAATGTGAAGGAGCGGTACAACCTGATGGATCTTATTGATAAATAGGTTGGACGAGCGTGATCTCCTCCACTGGCTCTGATGGCAGGGTCCCAAGGAATTTCTTCAACCTATGTCCATTTAAAGTGAATGGATCCTGCTCTCCATCCTTCATAATCTTCACAGCACCAAAAGGATATACATGAGTAACAATAAATGGAACTTCCCATCTAGAATGATGTTTACCTGGCATCAGCTTGAGTGTTGAGTTGAATAATAACACTTTGTATCTAGGGGAGAAGTCTTTTGGTCAGATCAGCTTGTCATGGGCCACTCTTGTTCTTTCTTTGTAAATCCTTGATTTTTCAAATTCTTCCCTTTTATTTAATCCAGCTCTTGCAACTTCAATCTTCTCTCCTTCCCAGCACTTTCAAGGTCCAAATTCATTTTTCTCACAGCCCAATACGCCTTATGCTCCAATTCCACAGGTAGGTGGCAGCTTTTTCCATAAATCAGCCTATATGGACTCATTCCAATCGGGGTTTTGTAGGCTGTCCAATAAGCCCATATGGTATCATCCAACCTTTGGCTCCAATCCTTCCTGTTTGGATTAACGGTCTTTTCCAAAATTCCCTTGATTCCCCTATTTGAAACTTCATCTTTCCGGTTAGTCTGTGGATGATAGGGAGTTGATGTCTTATGATGCAACCCATACTTCTTCAGAAATGTCTCCATTCTCAAATTGCAGAAGTGAGTCCCTTGATCACTAATGATTTCTCTGAGCACTCCAAACCTACAAAATATGTTAGACCTAACAAAATCGCAAACAACTTTAGCATCGTCAGTTCTGGTTGCTTTTGCTTCCACCCATTTGGAGACATAATCAACTACAAGCAAGATATAAGAATTTCAAAATAACATCGAAAAAGGTCCCATAAAATCTATCCCCCAAACTTCAAAATTGTCACAAAAATTCAATGGCTTTTGGGGCATTTCTTGTCTCTTTGAAATATTTCCTGAAAACTGACATTTTTCACATATTTTTCAAAATTCATGATCATCTTTAAAAATGGTGGGCCAATAAATTCCAGATTCTACAACCTTCCTTGCTGTCCTTTGAGGTCCAAAGTGGCCCCCACAAGCTAAAGTGTGACAAAAATCAAAGACAGATATAACTTCACTTTCAGGTAAACATCTTCTTATTACTTGATCATTGCAAATCTTCCAATGGAAAGTATCATCCCAAATGTAATATGTAGATTCAGCTTTAATTTTTTGAATTTGGTGAGAATTGAAATGAGATGGGACATGAGATGTTACCAGAAAATTGAGGGCAATTCTCCTTCAATAAAGTACAACTACTCTCCTGGAATTTGACCATTCAGGGGGTCTCTTTCTGGAACTTCAATTTCAGCAGTGTTTGGAAGTCTACTTAAGTAATCTGCCACTTGGTTCTCAGATCCCTTCTTATCCTTGATTTCTATATTGAATTCCTACAGCAGTATCATCCATCTCACTATCCTTGGTTTAGCATCAGCTTTCTTCATCAAGTACCTCAATGCTATATGATCAGAAAACACAATGATTTTAGTTCCAAACAAATATGATCTAAATCTTTCTAAAGCAAAAACAACTGCAATGAACTCTTTTTCCGTGGTTGTATAATTGAATTCGGCCATATCTAAAATTCTGGAGGAATATGAAATGACTTGTGGTCCACCCTCAATTCGCTGAGAAAGGACTGCTCCAACCTCTTGGTTGGAGGCATCACAAAGTAGTTCAAATGGTTCTTCCCAATTTGGAGGCTGCATCACGGGTGGTGAAATCAATCTCTTATTCAACTCATCAAAGGATTCCCTACATGCACCATTGAAATAAAAATCACCATCTTTCAAAAGTAATCTAGTGAGAGGGAGAGAAATCTTACTGAAATCTTTGATAAACCTCATGTAGAATCCTGCATGTCCTAAAAATGATCTAACATGTTTCATACAAGTAGGGTAAGGCAATGAATTTATCACTTCAATTTTTGATTTATCCACTTCAATTCCATTTTGGGAAATGACATGACCAAGCACAATTCCTATTTTAACCATGAAATTACACTTTTCAAAATTTAAAACAATATTTTTTTCAATGGAGGTTTTCAAAACTTTTTCCAGATTTTTCAAACAATGATCAAAAGAATATCCAAAAACTGTGAAATCATCTAAGAAAAATTCCAAGAAATTTTCAATGTGATCAGAAAATATACTCAACATGCACCTCTAGAATGTACCTGGAGCATTACATAATCCAAATGTCATTCTTTTATATGCAAAAGTACCAAAAGGGCATGTAAATGTCATCTTCTCTTGATCCTCGGGAGCAATGGGTACCTGGAAGTAACCTGAAAATCCATCCAAAAAGCAATAATGAGTTCTCCCTACCAATCTTTCTAACATCTGGTCAATGAAGGGGATGGGGAAATGCTCTTTTCGAGTGACCTGGTTCAATTTCCTAAAATCAATGCACAATCTCCAGCTGTTTTGAATTCTCATAGGGATTAACTCATTATTTTCATTCCTCACAGTGGTAAGGCCAGTTATTTTTGGAACGACATGAATAGGGCTGACATACTGCAAATGTGAAATGGGATAGATGATCCCAGCTTCCAAGAGCTTCTCGATCTCTTTCTTCACAACCTCCATCAAGGTGGGATTCAGTTTCCTTTGGGGCTGTCTAACAGGTTTAGAATCTCCCTCAACAAAAATTCTATGTGAGCATATTTTTGGGTTAATTCTTGGGATATCACCTAAGCTCCATCCTATTGCCTGGACATTCTCTATCAATAGCTCAATCAGTGATTTTTCTTGTGTTTTAGAAAGATTATTATCAATTATCACTGGCAGTTTCTCTCCCTCCCTAAGGTATACATATTTTAAATCAGTGGGGAGTGGTTTGATTTCCATATTAGGGGGATGCTCAAGGGATGAGACTAAATTGACGTTTTCTGCTTCCAAATTTTGGACCTCCTGCACACAAGAAACCATATCATCTTCCTCATTATTTAAAAAATCATCAAAGAAATCAGATTTTACCTCTTCCTCCCACATGAAGTCCGAATCTCCAACATATTTAGCATCCACATGTTCAATGATATTTCCAAGGGAAGAAGTATCTCCTAAGTCTAAGAATTCATAGAGCATACCCGATTCATCAATTGGTTCTGCACCAACTTCATGAGAACGCGAAAAGAGGGAGTGACCATCTGATGGATGCCTCATGGATTCAAAAATATTGAAGTGGATCGTGCTCTCTCCAAACTCCATGGTGAGTGTCCCCTCGTGGAAATTGATGATGGTTATGGCTGTCTTCAAGAAAGGTCTCCCCAAAATGATGGGTGAATGTGACGGGCTCCTATCTTCTTCCATATTGAGCACATAGAAGTCAGCTGGGAATAAGAGATCTTTGACTTTCACAAGGGCATCCTCCGAAACTCCTGCAGGAAAAACCGTGGATCTGTTTGCAAGCTGGACCACCACTCTTGTGGGCTTCAATTCTCCCATCTGCAAAGAAGTGTATACCGAGTGAGGCAATACATTAATTGAAGCACCTAAATCACACAAAGAATTAGTGAAATTTAATGAACCAATGGTGCATGGAATGGAAAACGTCCTTGGATCTTGACATTTGGTTGGAATCTGTGGAATCATAAGACCCGAGACACTTCTTCCCAAGTTGATTCTTTCATTTCCATGAAGCCTTCTCTTATTGGTGCAAAGATCTTTCAAAAATTTTGCATACCTTGTAATTTGTTTAACAGCTTCAAGTAGGGGGATATTGATTTCCAATTTCTGGAAGGTGTCCAGAATTTCTTTTTGAAGTGCTTATTCATGCAATTTCTTTGATTCGATCATCCTAGTTGGAAATGGTGGGGGTAATTCTTTATTATCCCTTTGTTTTCTTTGCATTGGTGTTTCTTGTTTCTTATTATGTGGCCTATCCTTCTCCTCCTCCTCTTCCTTTTCATCTTCTTGGTGGATTCTCATAAGACATTCTGAATCATTCTCCCTCAGAATAGGTGGTATTATTTCAGGTTCAGGGTTGGATGGATGTGGGATTTCTTTTCCAATTCTTGTTATGATTTCACTAACATTCTCTTTAGGATTTGCCACTGTTTGGGATGGAAGCTTCCCTAGATTCTTGGACATTATTTCAACAAGACGTCCCACTGTGTCTGCTAGCTTGTCAACCTTATCTGCTAGGCCCTCAAACTTGGATTGTAGATCTTCCATAGAAGGTTGTGTGCTGGTGGATGGTTGTTTATATGTATTTATTTGGAATGGTGGTGGCTGAAAATATTTTTGTTGTTAGAAGGGATGTTTACAAGATTTTTGGAATGGAGGGGGGTTCTGGTATTGCTGCTGGTGGCAGAGAAGTTGACTGGGGTGCTGGTTAAATGGTCTCATCTGGTTTTGTTGGTTCCCAAATCCTTGTTGGGCTTGCAGTTGATTTTGTTGGAATTGTCTTGGTTGAAAGGCCAAAGCACAGTATTTTGTCCCCTATATCTCAGGGCACAAGTCAGTATAATGAGTGGAAGAATAACATAAACCACGTACATGAGATGAATCTTTTTGTCCATTTGCTTGTGTTACAGCCATTTGACGGACTAACCTTGCAAGGTCATCAACTTTGGTTTCAATCAATTTAGATGAATCTGATGTTTTTACCTCAAGTATCCCCCTAGTTCCCATTCCTCTTAGTCCAAATTGTTTTGAGTTTTGAGCAATCTTATCAATTAGTATTCTGATATCTGCAGGAGATTTTTCAGTCAGGGACCCCCCTGATGAGGCATCTAGAAGATTTCGATCATTATCCATAAGTCCTTGGTATAAGAACACAAGGAATTGGTGTTCCTCCATTTCTTGATGTGGGCAGCTAGAACATAGCTTCTTGAAGCACTCCCAGTACACGTAGAGTGTTTCTCCAGTTGATTGTCGTATGATGTAAATCTCCTTCTTGATGGTAGTGCTCCTTGATGTGGGAAAGAATCTTTGCATGAAACTTCTTTTTAGGTCTTCCCAATCACTGATCTCCCCTGGTTGTAGGTTGTAAAACCATTCTTTAGCTCTTCCTTCAAGTGAGAAGGGGAATGCCCTCCACTGAAATTGGTCTTCGGGTGCTCCTCTTGGCCTGAAGCTTGAGTAAGTGTATCTGAAATCATGCATGTGCCGATTTGGATCTTCTCTTGTAAGACCATGAAACTTTGGAAGCATATGAATCATATTGACATGTAATTCAAAATCATTTGGTTCAGTGGGTGTAATTAGTTGGTTATTTTGAATGGAAAATTATGGTGCACATAGATCACGCAGGGTTTGGTTGGTATTTCTAGCCATGATTTCAGGTTCAGAGGGAACACAAAGAGTTTCACTTGAATATGAGAGATCTATTTCTTCAAATATTTCTGGTATATTTCTTTTTCTTAGTTGGGTTAATGTTCTTTCAATTTCTGGATGAAATTCAATTAATGGTTCATTTGAGGTGCGGGTCATTCAATTTTGTTTTTTTTTGTCGCACTGGATCCCCGGAAACGGCGCCAAGTTTGACGCACGCCTGTCGTAGGGCGTGGAAAAACAATTATTTCCTAAGTTAAAATGTAGTTAAGTGGTTGACCTAGGATTTCAACTGAAGAGGAGTGCACAAAGAACGAGTTGTCACTTTAAAATGAGGGTAAAAAAATGTTTTGTTTTTGAAATAAAATTTGAAATTAAAATGATTGAAAAACTATGATATTTAAAAGGGTGATTAGGTCAGGGTTGGTTTCTTAATTGTAATGCTATCCTTGTTCAATTTAATTCAAACCTCTTCTTCTTTGTTTATTAGGGTGAGTTTTCACAATCGTTTCCTCTCACTTCCTTGGTGAAATTATTATTGTGAGAGAAAACCTTACCAAGATCATGGTTTGGTCAACTCTCCTTCCATGTGAAAAATAGTGGTATTGAATATCCTTAATTGAAATGGGCAATACCCGATCGGGTTTGGTTTATCCCAAACAATCAAGAACATTCACTACACCTTTTACACGTAATGACGATCGTCGAGTACTTCACCACTAATTTCTAATTTATTCCATCGTATATAAACCAAAAATTAGTGGAGGGAGATATTGATTATTTTTCCAAAGAAAAAATAAATAACGGAATAAATATTCAAGAACGATCGAACTTGATAATAAAATCCGCTATAAGAAATTGAAAAATAACTTTGAAGAAGAAAGAAATTTATTCAATTGCGTCCAAGAACTCAAGCATTACATTGTAGGAAACCAACCCTTCCCTAATCACTCCAAATGTTTACCCCACCATGGTAAGGGTAATCGAGATGAATGGGGAAGTAGAAGGAATTATAAAACTATGAAAAAGAAAATAAATAAAAAATAATACTGAAAAGATCTTCTTCTTGGTGTCCCGGAAGGAATGGGATGGAGAATGGATGCTTTGAGAGGGAGGATCTCTCCTCCTTTTATAGCCAGAATGTTTCCCCCGAATGTTGACGCGTTGTAGCCCCATTAAATGACATCTTCACGCATTGATCCCTTCATGAATGTTGTTAATAATTCCCTTGGTCGTGTCCCCTCAAAATCTCAGCAGATGTAGATCCCACTCCCAAACCCCTTTCGCGTCCACCTACCGAATTTCACAACATTTGGGCCCACCATGGATGAGTTATGGATCCCACTCCAAAATGGCAAATTTTTACTATTCAACTCAAAATAACACCATTATCATAAAAATGAAACAATTATCTTAGAGGAACAATTTTGTGGGTTTAAAACATTGATATTCAATATAAATTAATTAAAAATATTTGCTCTATCAATTCCCCGACACTTAGCACTTGGACTCCTGGACAAGTAAAAATCAAATCAAATCAAATCCAAAACACATATCAATGAGATCAATCAAATCAATTTCAAGAAACAAAAAGATATTATGCCTCATCAAAAACAGTTATTTCAAGTTCTCCATTTAAGATTTTAATATATTTCCACTTCATTTCTTATCCCATGCACACAAAACACCTACCTCACATTAATTTTCTCTCATCTCACAAATGTAAAAGTTGAACAAGGGTTTTCTCATCCAAACTCACACAAGAGTCACCATAGGCTTGATAAATTCCTACTTCTCCACCCGATGTGAGTCCAGGACATGTGTTTCTCATGTGGAGTTTTCCGTGTTGTTATGTGGCTTCCGGTTGCTAGGATTTAGATGTTAAAAGTCCTGAGGCCGAAAAAGGAAAGCTTGGATTTTATTGAAGCAAAATTGCAAGATTCTAATTTTCACTCAAATACGGTTTCCTTTACTTCCCCTTTGTTGAAAATATGCTCCATCATCATTCAATCAGCTCAGCAGCAAACATTTCAGTCTTTTCAAACATGAATTATTTTAAAGCTCCAGATAGTCAAACCTTTCTTTTTTACATTGGAAGCTCCAGAAAGGCACAACATCTCTTTTCATAAAAGCTCCAGAAAAGGTACAACTTTCAACAGAATAATTTTTTAGAATCACACACATATCTTCCACAATTTATTTTCCACCCAAAGTATAACCAAATGAGGTAGTACACCACAAGACATCTTCTCCCACACTTAAGTTCAGTTATATCATGAAATTTTACTTCAAGAGCAGGTAGGATAGAAAAAATTGGCTTGTAATGTGGCTAACCTAACAGGCAATTCATGGCTACTAGGGGTTACAATGAAGGATAAATGTAAAGGTGGGCCATAATGAAAATGATTATTTTGAAAAGGGGGATTCAAAACAAATAAATGCCTCAATCATTTAAAACACACGTACCCCAACCCTCAAATTTTGAAAGGAATAAATCAAAATCTGGTTAATGCAAGCATGGTCTGGTTTTCTCAAGAAATGAGGTGAATGAAAAGAATATGACAAAAATGGTTTAGAAACCTCACAGGAAAGTGATTTAAAAGATATATACAGTGAAATATGGAATGGGATTCAAAAATCAGTGTACTTTTCATGACATTCCAAAAAAATGAACTTGAAACAAATTCATTTCAGCATTCATTTAAGCTCAGTTTCATGAAATAGATTGGTTCACTCATTGAAATGGGTGTCAAAAATGGTATTGATAATCATTTCAGCTCAAAAGTTTCAGAAACACACAAAAAATTGAAAAATAAACACACAAAAATTTGAAAACAGACAATTTTTTATTTTTTTGTTTTTTTGAAAACAAACATCAAATGAAAATACTATACTACAATGGTTCCCTCCCCTATAGTTAACTGATGAAGTTTCCTCGATGCATTCAAGTGTATTTAACATGTAAGTAGAATTCTGATTGAATCACAACAGCAAGAAAATGTGAAGGAGAGGTACAACCTGATGGATCTTATTGATAAATAGGTTGGAGGAGTGTGATCTCCTGCACTGGCTCTGATGGAAGGGTCCCAAGGAATTTCTTCAACCTATGTCCATTTATAGTGAACAGATCCTTCTCTCCATGCTTAATAATCTTTATAGAACCAAAAGGATATACATGAGTAACAATAAATGGACATTCCCATCTGGAACGAAGTTTACCTGGCATCAGCTTGCGTCTTGAGTTGAATAATAACACTTTGTCTCCAGGAGAGAAGTCTTTTGGTCGGATCATCTTGTCATGGGCCACTCTTGTTCTTTCATTTTAAATCATCGAATTTTCAAATGCTTCCCTTATTATTTCATCCATCTCTTGCAACTTCAATCTTCTCTCCTTCCCAGCACTTTCAAGGCCCAAATTCATTTTCCTCACAGCCGAATACACCTTATGCTCCAACTCCACAGGTAGGTGGCAGCTTTTCCCATAAATCAGCCTATATTGACTCATTCCAATCGGGGTTTTGTAGGTTGTCCTGTAAGTCCATAAGGTATCATCCAACCTTTGTCTCCAATCCTTCCTATTTGGATTAACGGTCTTTTCCAAAATTCCCTTGATTTCCCTATTTGAAACTTCAGCTTGCTCGTTAGTCTGTGGATGAGAGGGAGTTGATGTTTTATGATACACCCCATACTTCTTCAGAAATGTCTCCATACTCAAATTGCAGAAGTGATTCCCTTGATCATTGATGATTGCTCTGGGCACTCCAAACCTACAAAATATGTTAGACCTGACAAAATCACAAACAACTATAGCATCGTCAGTTCTGGTTGCTTTTGCTTCCACCCATTTGGAAACATAATCAACTGCAAGCAAGATATAAGAATTTCCAAATGACATCGGGAAAGGTTACATAAAATCTATCCCCCAAACTTCAAAAATATCACAAAAATTCAATGGATTTTGTGGCATTTCTTGTGTCTTTTAAAATATTTCCTTAAAACTGACATTTTTCACATAATTTGCAAAATTTATGAGCATCTTTAAAAATGGTGGGCCAATAAATTCCAGATTCTAAAACCTTCCATGCTGTCCTCTGAGGTCCAAAGTGGCCTCCACAAGCTAAAGTGTGACAAAAATCAAAGAAAGATTTAACTTCACTTTCAGGTAAACATCTTCTTATTACTTGATCATTGCAAATCTTCCTATGGAAAGGATCATCCCAAATGTAATATCTAGATTCATCTTTAAGTTTTTGAATTTGGTGAGAATTGAAATGAGATGAGACCTGAGATGTTACCAGAAAATTGACTATGTCAGCACACCAAGGCACTTATCCTTCAATCAAGTACAACTGATCTCCTAGAATTTGATCACTCAGTGGGTCTCTTTCTAGAATTTCAATTTCAGCAGTGTTTGGCAGTCTACTAAAGTGATCTTCCACTTGGTTCTAATATCCCTTATTATCCTTGATTTCTATATTGAATTCTTGTAGCAGTATCATCCATCACACTAACCTTGGTTTAGCATCAGATTTCTTCATCAAGTACCTCAAAGCTACATGATCAGAAAACACAGTGATTTTAGTTCCAAGAAGATATGATCTATATATTTCTAAAGGAAAAACAACAACAAAGAACTCTTTTTCCATGGTTGTATAATTGAATTGGGCCGCATCTAAAATTCTCGAGAAATATTAAATGACTTGTGGTCTGCCTTCAATTCGCTGAGAAAGGACTGCTCCAACTGCTTGGTTGGAGGCATCACAAAGTAGTTCAAATGGTTCTTCCCAATTTGGAGGCTGCATCACGGGTGGTGAAATCAATCTCTTCTTCAAATCATCAAAGGATTCCCTACATGCACCATTGAAATCAAAATCAGAATCTTTCAAAAGTAATCTAGAGAGAGGGAGATAAATCATACTGAAATATTTGATAAACCTCATGTAGAATCCTGCATGTCCTAAAAATGATCTAACATGTTTCACACAATTAGGGTAAGGCAACGAATTTATCGCTTTAATTTTTGATTTATCCACTTCAATTCCATTTTGGGAAATGACATGACCAAGAACAATTCCTCTTTGAACCATGAAATGAAACTTTTCAAAATTTAAAATAAGATTTTTTCCAATGCAGGTTTTCAAAACTTTTTCCAGATTTTTCAAACAATGATCAAAAGAATCTCCAAAAACTGTGAAATCATCTAAGAAAACTTCCAAGAAATTTTCAATGTGATCAGAAAATATACTCACCATGCACCTATAGAATGTACCTAGAGAATTACATAATCCAAATTGAATTCTTTTATATGAAAAAGTACCAAAAGGGCATGTAAATGTCGTCTTCTCTTGATCCTCGGGAGCAATGGGTACCTGGAAGTAACGTAAAAATCCATCCAAAAAGCAATAATGAGTTCCCCATACCAATATTTCTAACATCTGGTCAATGAAGGGGATGGGGAAATGATCTTTTCGAGTAACCTGGTTCAATTTCCTAAAATCAATGCACACTCTCCAGCTGTTTTGAATTCTCATAGGGATTAACTCATTCTTTTCATTCCACACAGTGGTCAGGCCAGTTTTTTGTGGAACGACATGAATAGGGCTAACCCACTGCAAATGTGAAATGGGATAGATGATCCCAGCTTCCAAGAGCTTCTCGATCTCCTTCTTCACAACCTCCATCAAGGTGGGATTTAGTCTTCTTTGGGGCTGTCTAATAGGTTTAGAATCTCCCTCAACAAAAATTCAATGCGAGCATATTTTTGGGTTAATTCTTGGGATATCACCTAAGCTCCATCCCATTGCCTGGAAATTCTCTCTCAATAGCTCAGTCAATTATTTTTCTTGGGTTTTAGAAAGATTATTAGCAATTATCACTGGAAATTTCTCTCCCTCCCTAAGGTATACATATTTTAAATCAGTGGGGAGTGGTTTGAGTTCTAGATTAGGGGGATGCTCCAGGGATGAGACTAAATTGACATTTTCCACTTCCAAATTTTGGACCTCCTGCACACAAGAAACCATATCATCTTCCTCATTATTTAACAAATCATCAAATAAATCAGATTTTACCTCTTCCTCCCACATGAATTCAGAATCTCCAACATAATCAACATCCACATGTTCAATGATATTTCCTAGGGCAGAAGTCTCTCCTAAGTCTAAGAATTCATAGAGCATACCTGATTCTTCAATTGGTTCTGCACCAACTTCATGAGAAAGATAAAAGAGGGAGTGATCATCTGATGGATTCCTCATGGATTCAAAAATATTGAAGTGGATCGTGCTCTCTCCAAACTCCATGGTGAGTGTCCCATTGTGGACATTGATGATGGTTCTGGCTGTCTTCAAGAAAGGTCTCCCAAAAATGATGGGTGAATGTGACAGGCTCCTATCTTCTTCCATATTGAGCACATAGAAGTCAGCTAGGAATAAGAGATCTTTGACTTTCACAAGGACATCCACCAAAACTACTGCAGGAAAAACTGTGGATCTGTTTGCAAGATGGACCCCCACTCTTGTGGGCTTTAATTCTCCCATCTGCAAAGAAGTGTATACTGAGTGAGGCAATACATTAAATGAAGCACCTAAATCACACAAATCATTAGTGAAATTTAATGAACCAATGGTTCATGGAATGGAAAACGTCCCTGGATCTTGACATTTGGTTGGAATCTGTGGCGTCATAAGGGCCGATACACTTCTTCCCAAGTTGATTCTTTCATTCCCATGAAGCCTTCTATTTTTGGAGCAAATATCTTTCAAAATTTTTGCATACCTTGGAATTTGTTTAACAGCTTCAAATAGGGGGATATTGATTTCCACTTTCTGGATGGTGTCCAGAATTTCTTTTTGAAGTGCTTCATCATGCAATTTCTTTGATTTGATCTTCCTTGTTGGAAATGGTGGGGGTAATTCTTTCTTCTGCTTTTGTTTTATTTGCATTGGTGTTTCTTGTTTCTTATTCTATGGAATATCCTTATCCTCCTCCACATCCTTTTCATCTTCTTGGTGGATTCTCACAAGACATTCGGAATAATTCTCTCTCAGAATATGTGGTATTATTTCAGGTTCAGGGTTGGATGGAGGTGGGATTTCTTTTCCACTTCTTGTTATGATTGCACTAACATTCTCTTTAGGATTTGGCACTGTTTGGGATGGAAGCTTCCCTGGACTCTTGGACATTATTTCAACAAGACTTCCCACTGTGTCTTCTAGCTTTTCAACCTTATCTTCTAGGCCCTCATACTTGGATTGTAGCTCTTCCATAGAAGGTTGTGTGCTGGTGGATGGTTGTTCATATGTCTTTCTTTGGAATGGTGGTGGCTGAAAAGATTGTTGTTGTTGGAAGGGCTGTTTATAAGATTGTTGGAATGGAGGGGGGTTCTGGTATTGCTGGTGGTGGTAAGGAGGTTGACTGGGGTGCTGGTTAAATGGTCTCATCTGGTTTTGTTGGTTCCTATATCCTTGTTGGTATTGCAGTTGATTTTGTTGGAATTTTCTTGGTTGAAAGGCCACAACACAGTATTCTATCCCCTGTATCTCAGGGAACTGGTCAGTATAATGAGTAGAAGAATAACATAAACCACATACCTGATCTGAAGCTTGTTGTCCATTTTCTTGTGTTACATCCATTTGACGGACTAACCTTGAAAGGTCATCAACTTTGGTTTCAATCAATGTAGATGAATCATATGTTTTTACCTCTTGTATCCCCCTGGTTCCCATTCCTCTTAGTCCAAATTGTTGTGAGTTTTGAGAAATATTCTCAATTAGTATTCTGATATCTGCAGGAGACGTGTCAATCAGGGACCCCCCTGATGAGGCATCTAGAAGATTTCGATCATTATCCATAAGTCCTTAGTATAAGAGCACACAGAATTGGTGTTCCTCCATTTCTTGATGTGGGAAGCTGGAACATAGCTTCTTGAAGCGCTCCCAGTACTCTTAGAGGGTTTCTCCAGTTGATTGTTGTATGATATAAATCTCATTCTTGATGGCAGTGTTCCTCGATGTGGGAAAGAATCTTTGCATTAAACTTCTTTTTAGGTCTTCCCAATCACTGATCTCCCCTAGTTGTAGGTTTTACAACCATTCTTTAGCTCTTCCTTCAAGTGAGAAGGGGAATGCCCTCCACTGAAATTTGTCTTCAGGTGCTCTTCTTGGTCTGAATCTTGAGCACGTGTATCTGAAATCTTTCATGTGCCGATTTGGATCTTCTCCTGTAAGACCATGAAACTTTGGAAGCACAGGAATCATATTGACACATAATTCAAAATCATTTGGTTCAGTGGGTGCAATTAGTTGCTTATTTTGAATGGAAAATTATGGTGCACATAGATCATGCAGGGTTTGGTTGGGATTTCTAGCCATGATTTCAGGTTCAGAGTGAACACTAAGAGTTTCACTTGAATATGAGAGATCCATTTCTTCAAAGATTTCTTGTATATTTCAATTTCTTAGTTGGGTTAATGTTCTTTCAATTTCTGGATCAAATTCAATTAAAGGTTCTTTTGAGGTGCGGGTCATTCAATTTTGTTTTTTTGTTGTTGCAGTGGCACCCCAGAAACGACACCAAGTTTGACGCATGCCTGTCATAGGGCGTGGCAAAACAATTATTTCCTAAGTTAAAATGTAGTTAAGTGGTTGACCTAGGATGTATCCTGAAGAGGAGTGCACACAAAACGAGTTGTCACTTTAAAATGAGGGTAAAAAATGGTTTGTTCTTGAAATAAAATTTGAAATTAAAATGATTGAAAAACTATGATATTTAAAAGGGTGATTAGGTCGGTGTTGGTTTACTAATTGTAATGCTATCCTTGTTCAATTTAATTTAAACCTCTTCTTCTTTGTTGATTAAAGTGAGTTTTCACAATCGTTTCCTCTCACTTCCTTGGTGAAATTATTATTGTGAAATAAATCCTTACCAAGATCTTGGTTTGGTCAAATCTCCTTCCATGTGTAAAATAGTTGTATTGAATATCCTTAATTGAAATGGGCTATACCCGACCGGGTTTTGTTTATCCCAAACAATCAAGAACATTCAGTACACCTTTTACACGTACTGCGATCGTCGAGTACTTCACCACTAATTCCTGGTTTATTCCATCGTATATAAACCAGAAATTAGTGGAGGGAGATATTGATTATTTTACAAAAGAAAAAATAAATAACGGAATAAATATTCAAGAACGATCGAACTTTATAATAAAATCCGCTCTAAGAAATTGAAAAACAACTTTGAAGAAGAAAGAAATTTATTCAATTGCGTCCAAGAACTCAAGCATTACAATGTAGGAAACCAACCCTTCCCCAATCACTCCAAATGTTTACCCCACCATGGTAAGGGTAATCGAAATGAATGGGGAAGAAGAAGGCATTATAAAACTATGAAAAATAAAATAAATAAAAATTAAAACCGAAAAGATCTTCTTCTTGATGTCCCGGAAGGAATGGGATGGAGAATGGATGCTTTGAGAGGGAAGATCTCTCCTCCTTTTATATCCAGAATGTTTCCCCCAAATGTTGGCGTGTTGTAGCCCCATTAAATGATATCTTCACGCATTGAGCCCTTCTTGAATGTTGTTCATAATTCCCTTGGCCGTGTCCCCTCAAAATCTCAGCAGATCTGGATCCCACTCCCAAACCCCTTTCGCGTCCACCAGCCGAATTTCACAACATTTGGGCCCACCATGGATGAGTTATGGATCCCACTCCAAAATGGCCAATTTTTTACTATTCAACTCAAAATAACACCATTATCATAAAAATGAAACAATTCATCTTAGAGGAACAATTTTGTGGGTTTAAAACAATGATATTCAATATAAATTAATTGAAAATATTTGCTCTATCAATTCCCCCACACATAGCACTTGAACTCCTGGAGAAGTAAAAATCAAATAAAATCAAATCCAAAACACATATCAATGAGATCTATCAAATCAATTTCAAGAAACAAAAAGATATCATTCCTCATTAAAAATAGTTATTTTAAGTTCTCCATTTAAGATTTTAATATATTTCCACTTCATTTCTTATCCCATGAACACAAAACACCTACCTCACATGAATTGTCTCTCATCTCACAAATGTAAATGTTGAATAATGGTTTTCTCATCCAAACTCACACAAGAGTCACCATAGGCTTGATAAATTCCTACTTCTCCAGCCGATATGAGTCCAGAACATGTTTTTCTGATGAGGACTTTTCAGGGTTGTTCTGTGGCTTCCGGTTGCTAGGATTTAGATGTTAAAAGTTCTGAGGCCAAAAAAGGAAGGCTTGGCTCTTATGGAAGCAAAATTGAAAGATTCTAATTTTCTCTCAAATATGGTTTCCTTCACTTCCCCTTTGTTGAAAATAGGCTCCATCATTATTCAATCAGCTCAGCAGCAAACATTTCAATATTTTCAAACATGAATCTTTTTAAAGCTCCAGATAGGCACACCATTCTTTTTACATTGGGGGCTCCAGAAAGGCACAACTTCTCTTGTCATAAAAGCTCCAGAAAAGGCACAGCTTTCAACAGAATAATTTTTTAGCATCACACACATATCTTTCACAATTTATTTTCCACCCAAAGTATAACCAAATGAGGTAGTACACCACAAGACATCTTCTCCCACACTTAAGATTAGCTATATCATGAAATTTTACTTCAAGAGCAGCTAGGATAGGGAAAATTGGCTTGTAATGTGGCTAACCTAACAGGCAATTCAAGGATAATAGGGGTTACAATGAAGGATAAATGTAAAGGTGGGCCATAATGACAATGATTATTTTTAAAAGGGGGATTCAAAACAAATAAATTCCTAAATCATTTAAAACACACGTACCCCAACCCTCAAGTTTTGAAAGGAATAAATCAAATTCTGGTTAATGCAAGCATGGTCTGGTTCACTCAAGAAATGAGGTGAATGAAAATAATATGGCAAAAATGGTTCAGAAGCCTCACAGGAAAGTGATTTCAAAGATATAGACAGTGAAATATGGCATGGGATTCAAAAATCAGTGTACTTTTCATGAAATTTCAAAAAAAAATGAACTTGAAACAAATTCATTTCAGCATTCATTTAAGCTCAGTTTCATGAAATAGATTGGTTCACTCATTGACATGGGTTTCAAAAATGGTATTGATAATCATTTCAGCTCAAAAGTTTCAGAAACGCACCAAAAATTGAAAAATAAACACACAAAAATTTGAAAACACACAATTTTTTATTTTTTAATTTATTTGAAAACAAACATAAAATGAAAATCCTATAATACAAAGGTTTCCTCCCCTACACTTAACTGATGCAGTGTCCTCGATGAATTCAAGTGGATTTAACATGTAAGTAGATTTCTGATTGAATCACAACAGCAAGAAAATGTGAAGGAGAGGTACAACCTGATGGATCTTATTGATAAATAGGTTGGAGGAGCATGATCCCCTCCACTGGCTCTGATGGCAGGGTCCCAAGGAATTTCTTCAACCTATGTCCATTCATAGTGAATGGATCCTACTCTACATCCATCATAATCATCACAACACCAAAAGGATATACATGAGTAATAATAAATGGACCTTCCCATCTGGAACGAAGTTTACCTGGAATCAGCTTGAGTCTTGAGTTGAATAATAACACTTTGTCTCCAGGAGAGAAGTCTTTTGGTTGGATTAGCTTGTCATGGGCCACTCTTGTTCTTTCATTGTAAATCCTCTAATTTTCAAATTCTTCCCTTCTTATTTCATCCAGCTCTTGAAACTTCAATCTTCTCTCCTTCCCAGCACTTTCAAGGTCCAAATTCATTTTCCTCACAGCCCAATATGCCTTATGATCCAATTCCACAGGTAGGTGGCAGCTTTTCCCATAAATCAGACTATATGGACTCATTCCAATCGAGGTTTTGTAGGCTGTCCTGTAATCCCATAAGGTATCATCCAACCTTTGGCTCCAATCCTTCCTGTTTGGATTAACGGTCTTTTCCAAAATTCCCTTGATTTCCCTGTTTGAAACTTCAGCTTGCCCGTTAGTCTATGGATGATAGGGAGTTGATGTTTTATGATGCACCCCATACTTCTTCAGAAATGTCTCCATTCTCAAATTTAATAAGTGATTCCCTTGATCACTGATGATTTCTCTGGGCACTCTAAACCTACAAAATATGTTAGACCTGACAAAATCACAAACAACTTTAGCATCGTTAGTTCTGGTTGCTTTTGCTTCCACCTATTTGGAAACATAATCAACTGCAAGAAAGATATAAGAATTTCCAAACGACATCGGGAAAGGTTCAATAAAATCTATCCCCCAAACTTAAAAAATGTCACAAAAAATCAATGGATTTTGGGGCATTTCTTGTCTCTTTGAAATATTTCCTGAAAACTGACATTTTTCACATATTTTGCAAAATACATGAGCATCTTTAAAAATGGTGGGCCAATAAATTCCAGATTCTAAAACCTTCCTTGATGTCCTCTGAGGTCAAAAGTGGCCTCCACAAGCTAAAGTGTGACAAAAATCAAAGACAGATTTAACTTCACTTTCAGGTAAATATCTTCATATTACTTGATCATTGCAAATCTTCCAATGGAAAGGATCATCCGAAATGTTATATCTAGATTCAGCTTTAAGTTTTTGAATTTGGTGAGAATTGAAATAAGATGGGACCTAAGATGTTACCAGAAAATTGACTATGTCAGCATACCAAGGAACTTCTCCTTCAATCAAGTACAACTGCTCTCCTGGAATTTGATCATTCAATGGGTCTCTTTCTGGAACTTCAATTTCAGCAGTGTTTGGCTATCTACTTAAGTGATCTGCCACTTGGTTCTCAGATCCCTTCTTATCCTTGATTTCTATATTGAATTACTGTAGTAGTATCATCCATCTCACTAACCTTGGTTTAGCATCAGCTTTCTTCATCAAGCACCTCAAAGCTACATGATCAGAAAACACAGTGATTTTAGTTCCAAGAAGATATGATCTAAATCTTTCAAAAGCAAAAACAACTACAAAGAACTCTTTTTCCGTGGATGTATAATTGAATTGGGCCACATATAAAATTCTTGAGGAATATAAAATGACTTGTGGTCTGCCCTCAATTCGCTGAGAAAGGACTGCTCCAACTGCTTGGTTGGAGGCATCACAAAGTAGTTCAAATGGTTCTTCCCAATTTAGAGGCTGCATCACGGGTGGTGAAATCAATCTCTTCTTCAACTCATCAAAGGATTCCCTAAATGCACCATTGAAATCAAAATCAGCATCTTTCAAAATTAATCTAGATAGAGGGAGAGAAATCTTACTAAAAGCATTGATAAACCTCTTGTAGAATCCTGCATGTCCTAAAAATGATCTAACATGTTTCACACAAGTAGGTTAAGGCAATGAATTTATCACTTCAATTTTTGATTTATCCACTTCAATTCCATTTTGGGAAATGACATGACCAAGCAAAATTCCTTTTTGAACCATGAAATGAAACTTTTCAAAATTTAAAACAAGATTTTTTTCAATGCATGTTTTCAAAACATTTTCCATATTTTTCAAACAATGATCAAAAGAATCTCCAAAAACCGTGAAATCATCTAAGAAAACTTCTAAGAAATTTTCAATGTGATCAGAAAATATACTCACCCTGCACCTCTAGAGTGTACATGGAGCATTACATAATCCAAGTGGCATTATTTTATATGCAAAAGTACCAAAAGGGCATGTAAATGTCGTCTTCCCTTGATCCTCGAGAGTATTGGGTACCTGTAAGTAACATGAAAATCCATCCAAAAAGCAATAATGAGTTCTCCCTACCAATCTTTCTAACATCTGGTTAATGAAGGGGATGGGGAAATGATCTTTTCGAGTGACCTGGTTCAATTTCCTAAAATCAATGCACACTCTCCAGTTGTTTTGAATTCTCATAGGGATTAACTCATTCTGTTCATTCCTCACAGTGGTCAGGCCAGTTTTTTTTGGAACGACATGAATAGGGCTGACCCATTGTGAATGTGAAATGGGATAGATGATCCCAGCTTCCAAGAGCTTCTCGATCTCCTTCTTCACAACCACCATCAAGGTGGGATTCAGTCTCCATTGGGGCTGTCTAACAGGTTTAGAATCTCCCTCAACAAAAATTCTATGTGAGCATATTTTTGGGTTAATTCTTCGGATATCACCTAAGCTCCATCCTATTGCCTGGACATTCTCTCTCAATATCTCAATCAATGATTTTTCTTGGGTTTTAGAAAGATTATTAGCAATTATCACTGGAAGTTTCTCTCCCTCCCTAAGGTGTACATATTTTAAATCAGTGGGGAGTGGTTTGAGTTCCAGATTAGGGGGATGCTCAAGGGATGAGACTAAATTGACGTTTTCCACTTCCAAATTTTGGACCTCCAACACACAAGAAACCATATCATCTTCCTCATTATTTAACAAATCATCAAAGAAATCAGATTTTACCTCTTCCTCCCACATGAAGTCAGAATCTCCAACATATTCATCATCCACATGTTCAATGATATTTCCAAGGGAAGAAGTCTCTACTAAGTCTATGAATTCATATTGCATACCTGATTCTTCAATTGGTTCTGCACCAACTTCATGAGAAAGGGAAAAGAGGGAGTGATCATCTGATGGATGCCTCATGGATTCAAAAATATTGAAGTGGATCGTGCTCTCTCCAAACTCCATGGTGAGTGTCCCCTCTTGGACATTGATGATGGTTCTGGCTGTCTTCAAGAAAGGTCTCCCCAAAATGATGGGTGAATGTGGAAGGCTTTTATCTTCTTCCATATTGAGCACATAGAAGTCAGCTGAGAATAAGAGATCTTTGACTTTCACAAGGACATCCTCCAAAACCCCTGCAGGAAAAACTGTGGATCTGTTTGCAAGCTAGACACCCACTCTTGTGGGCTTCAATTATCCCATCTACAAAGAAGTGTATACCGAGTGAGGCAATACATTAATTGAAGCACCTAAATCACACAAAGCATTAGTGAAATTTAATGAACCAATGGTGCATGGAATGGAAAATGTCCCTGTATCTTGACATTTGGTTGGAATCTGTGGCATCATAAGGGCCGGGACACTTCTTCCCAAGTTGATTATTTCATTCCCATGAAGCCTTCTCTTTTTGGTGCAAAGATCGTTCAAAATTTTCGCATACCTTGGAATTTTTTTAACATCTTCAAGTAGGGGGATATTGATTTCCTCTTTCTAGAAGGTGTCCAGAATTTCTTTTTGAAGTGCTTCTTCATGCAATTTCTTTGATTCGATCATCCTTGTTGGAAATGGTGGGGGTAATTCTTTCTTCTCCCTTTGTTTTCTTTGCGTTGGTGTTTCTTGTTTCTTATTATGTGGCCTATCCTTCTCCTCCTCATCTTCCTTTTCATCTTCTTGGTGGATTCTCACAAGACTTTCTGAATCATTCTCCCTCAGAATAGGTGGTATTATTTTAGGTTCAGTGTTGGATGGAGGTGGGATTTCTTTTCCACTTCTTGTTATGATTGCACTAACATTATCTTTAGGATTTGGCATTGTTTGGGATGAAAGATTCCATGGATTCTTGGAAATTATTTAAACAATACTTCCCACTGTGTCTGCTAGCTTGTCAACCTTATCTTCTAGGCCCTCATATTTGGATTGTAGCTCTTCCATAGAAGGTTGTGTGCTGGTGGATGGTTGTTCATATGTCTTTCTTTGAAATGGTGGTGGCTGAAAAGATTGTTGTTGTTGGAAGGGTTTTTTATAAGATTGTTGGAATATAGGGGCGTTCTGGTATTGCTGCTGGTGGTAAGGAGGTTGACTGGGGTGCTGGTTAAATGGTCTCATCTGGTTTTGTTGGTTCCCATATCCTTGTTGGGCTTGCAGTTGATTTTGTTGCAATTGTCTTGGTTGAAAGGGCGTAACACAGTATTCTGTCCCCTGTATCTCAGGGCACTGGTCAGTTTAATGAGTGGAAGAATAACACAAACCACATACCTGAGCTGAAGCTTGTTATCCATTTTCTTGTGTTATATCCATTTGACGGACTAACCTTGCAAGGTCATCAACTTTGGTTTCAATCAATGTAGATGAATCAGATGTTTTTACCTCATGTATCCCCCTGGTTCCCATTCCTCTTAGTACAAATTGTTGTGAGTTTTAAGCAATCTTCTCAATTAGTATTCTGATATCTGTAGGAGAATATTCAATCAGGGACCCCCTGATGAGGCATCTATAAGATTTCGATCATTATCCATAACTCCTTGGTATAATATCACAAGGAATTGGTGTTCTTCCATTTCTTGATGTGGGCAGCTGGAACATAGCTTCTTGAAGTGCTCCCAGTACTCGTAGAGGGTTTTTCCAGTTGATTGTCGTATGATGTAAATCTCCTTCTTGATGGCAGTGCTCCTCGATGTGGGAAAGAATCATTGCATGAAACTTCTTTTTAGGTCTTCCCAATCACTGATATCCCCTTCTTGTAGGTTGTACAACCATTCTTTATCTCTTCCTTCAAGTGAGAAGGGGAATGCCCTCCACTGAAATTAGTCTTCGGGTGCTCCTCTTGGCATGAGCTTGAGCAAGTGTATCTGAAATCTTGCATGTGCCGATTTGGATCTTCTCTTGTAAGACCACGAAACTTTTGAAGCACAAGAATCATATTGACACGTAATTCAAAATCATTTTGTTCAGTGGGTGCAATTAGTTGGTTATTTTGAATGGACAATTATGGTGCACATAGATCACGCAGGGTTTGGTTGGGATTTCTAGCCATGATTTCAGGTTCAGAGTGAACACTAAGAGTTTCACTTGAATATGAGAGATCTATTTATTCAAAGATTTATGTTATATTTCTTTTTCTTAGTTGGGCTAATGTTATTTCAATTTCTGGATCAAATTAAATTAATGGTTCTTTTGAGGTGCAGTCATTAAATTTTGTTTTTTTTTGTTGCACTGGCTCCCCGGCAACGACGCCAAGTTTGATGCACGCCTATCGTAGGGCGTGGAAAAAAAATATTTCCTAAGTTAAAATGTAGTTAAGTGGTTGACCTAGGATTTCTCTTGAATAGGAGTGCACACAAAACGATTTGTCACTTTAAAATGAGGGTAAAAAAATGTTTTGTTTTTGAAATAAAATTTGAAATTAAAATGATTGAAAAACTATGATATTTAAAAGGGTGATTAGTTCGTGGTTGGCTTCCTAATTGTAATGCTATCCTTGTTCAATTTAATTCAAACCTCTTCTTCTTTGTTGATTAAAGTGATTTTTCACAATCGTTTCCTCTCACTTCCTTGGTGAAACTATTATTGTGAGAGAAAACCTTACCAAGATCTTGGATTGGTCAACTCTCCTTCCATGTGAAAAATAGTTGTATTGAATATCCTTAATTGAAATGGGCAATACCTGATCGGGTTTTGTTTATCCCAAACAATAAAGAACATTCAGTACACCTTTTACAGGTACTGACGATCGTAGAGTACTTCACCACTAATTTCTGGTCTATTCCATCGTATATAAACCAGAAATTAGTGGAGGGAGATATTGATTATTTCACCAAAGAAAAAATAAATAACGGAATAAATATTCAAGAATGATCGAACTTGATAATAAAATCCACTATAAGAAATTGAAAAAAAACTTTGAAGAAGAAAGAAATTTATTCAATTGCGTCCAAGAACTCAAGCATTACAATGTATGAAACCAACCCTTCCATAATCACTCCAAATGTTTACCCCACCATGGTAAGGTTAATCGAGATGAATGGGGAAGAAGAAGGCATTATAAAACTATGAAAAAGAAATGAAATAAAAAATAAAACCAAAAAGATCTTCTTTTTGGTGTCCCGGAAGGAATGGGATAGAGAATGGATGCTTTGAGAGGGCGGAGTTCTTCTCCTTTTATAGCCAGAATGTTTCCCCCAAATATTGACGCGTTGTAGCCCCATTAAATTACATCTTCACGCGTTGATACCTTCTTGAATGATGTTCAGAATTCCCTTGGCCATGTCCCCTCAAAATCTCAGCAGATGTGGATCCCACTCCCAAACCCCATTCGCGTCCACCCACCAAATTTCACAACATTTGGGCCCACGATGGATGAGTTATGGATCCCACTCCAAAATGGCCAATTTTTACTATTCAACTCAAAATAACACCATTATCATAAAAATGAAACAATTCATCTTAGAGGAACAATTTTGTGGGTTTAAAAAAATGATATTCAATATAAATTAATTGAAAATAATTGCTCTATCAATTCCCCCACACTTAGCACTTGGACTCCTGGACAAGTAAAAATCAAATCAAATCAAATCCAAAACACATACCAATGAGATCTATCAAATCAATTTCAAGAAACAAAGAGATATCATGCCTCATCAAAAACAGTTATTTCAAGTTCTCCATTTAATATTTTAATATATTTCCACTTCATTTCTTATCCCATGCACACAAAACACCTACCTCACATGAATTTTCTCTCATCTCACAAATGTAAATGTTGAACAAGGGTTTTCTCATCCAAACTCACACAAGAGTCACCATAGGATTGATAAATTCCTACTTCTCCACCCGATGTGAGTCCAGGACATGTGCTTCTCATGAGGACTTTTCAGGGTTATTCTGTGGCTTCTGGTTGGTAGGATTTAGATGTTAAATGTTCTGAGGCCGAAAAAGGAAGGCTTGGCTCTTATTGAAGAAAAATTGCAAGATTCTAATTTTCTCTCAAATATGGTTTCCTTCACTTCCTCTTTGTTGAAAATAGGCTCCATCATCATTCAATCAGCTCAGCAGCAAACATTTCAATCTTTTCAAACATGAATTTTTTTAAAGCTCTAGATAGGAACACCTTTCTTTTTACATTGGAAGATCTAGAAAGGAACATCTTCTCTTGTCATAAAAGCTCCAGAAAGGGCACAGATTTCAACAGAATAATTTTTCAGCATCACACTCATATCTTCCACAATTTATTTTCCACCCAAAGTATAACCAAATGAGGTAGTACACCACAAGACATCTTCTCCCACACTTAAGTTCATCTATATCACGAAAATTTACTTCAAGAGCAGGTAGGATAGGGAAAATTGGCTTGTAATGTGGCTAACCTAACAGGCAATTCATGGCTACTAGGGGTTACAATGAAGGATAAATGTAAAGGTGGGCCATAATGAAAATGATTATTTTAAAAAGGGGGCTTCAAAACAAATAAATGCCTCAATCATTTAAAACACACGTACCCCAACCCTCATGTTTGGAAAGGAATAAATCAAATTATGGTTAATGCAAGCATGGTCTGGTTCTCTCAAGAATTGAGGTGAATGAAAAGAATATGACAAAATGGTTCAGAAGCCTCACAGGAAAGTGATTTCAAAGATATAGATAGGGAAATATGGCATGTGATTCAAAAATCAGTGTACTTTTCATGAAATTCCAAAAAAAATGAACTTGAAACAAATTCATTTCAGCATTCATTTAAGCTCAGTTTCATGAAATAGATTGATTCACTCATTGACAGGGGTTTCAAAGATGTTAATAATAATCATTTTAGCTCAAAAGTTTCAGAAAGACCCCAAAAATTGAAAAATAAACTCACAAAAATTTGAAAACACACAATTTTATTTTTATTTTTTGAAAAAAAACATCAAATGAAAATCCTATAATACAAAGGTTCCCTCCCCTACACTTAACTGATGCAGTGTCCTCGATGCATTCAAGTGGATTTAACATGTAAGTAGATTTCTGATTGAATCACAACAGTAAGAAAATGTGAAGGAGAGGTATAACCTGATGGATCTTATTGATAAATAGGTTGGAGGAGCATGATCTCCTCCACTGGCTCTGATGGCAGGGTCCCAAGGAATTTCTTCAACCGATGTCCATTCACAGTGAATGGATCCTGCTCTCCATCCTTCGTAATATTCACAACACCAAAAGGATATACATGAGTAACAATAAATGGACCTTCCCATTTGGAACGATGTTTACCTGGAATCTGCTTGAGTCTTGAGTTGAATAATAACACTTTGTCTCCAGGAGAGAAGTCATTTGGTTGGATCAGCTTGTCATGGGCCACTCTTGTTCTTTCTTTATAAATCCTTGAATTTTCAAATTCTTCCCTTCATATTTCATCCAGATCTTTCAACTTCAATCTTCTCTCCTTCCCAGCACTTTCAAGGTCCAAATTCATTTTCCTCACAGCCCAATACGCCTTATGCTCCAATTCCACAAGTAGGTGGCAGCTTTTCCCA
Organism: Viscum album; assembly: GCA_963277665.1. Taxonomy (NCBI): domain Eukaryota; kingdom Viridiplantae; phylum Streptophyta; class Magnoliopsida; order Santalales; family Viscaceae; genus Viscum; species Viscum album. Next base: position 15,446 of record CAUJRU010002863.1, on the reverse strand, counting down.
TAAATCAGCCTATATGGACTCATTCCAATCGGGGTTTTTTAGGCTGTCCTGAAATCCCATAAGGTATAATCCAACCTTTGGCTCCAATCCTTCATGTTTGGATTAACGGTCTTTTCCAAAATTCCCTCGATTTCCCTGTTTGAAAATTCAGCTTGCCCGTTAGTCTGTGGATGATAGGGAGTTGATGTTTTATGATGCACCCCATACTTCTTCAGAAATGTATCCATTCTCAAATTGCAGAAGTGAGTCCCTTGATCACTGATGATTGCTCTGGGCACTCCAAACCCACAAAATATTTTAGACATGAAAAAATCACAAACAACTTTTTCATCATCATTTCTGGTTGCTTTTGCTTCCACCCATTTGGAAACATAATCAACTACAAGCATGATATAAGAATTTCCAAATGACATCAAGAAAGGTCCCATAAAATCTATCCCCCAAACTTCAAAAATGTCACAAAAATTCAATGGATTTTGGGGCATTTCTTGTCTCTTTGAAAAATTTCCTGAAAACGGACATTTTTCACATATTTTGCAAAATTCATGAGCATCTTTAAAAATGGTGGGCCAATAAATTCCATATTCTAAAACCTTCCTTGTTGTCCTCTTAGGTCCAAAGTGGCCTCCACAAGCTATAGTGTGACAAAAATCAAAGACATATTTAACTTCACTTTCAGGTAAACATCTTCTTATTACTTGATCATTGCAAATATTCCCATGGAAAGGATCATCCCAAATGTAATATCTAGATTCTTCTTTAAGTTTTTGAATTTGGTGAGAATTGAAATGAGATGGGACCTGAGATGTTACCAGAAAATTGACTATGTCATCATACCAAGGGACTTCTCCTTCAATGAAGTACAACTGCTCTCCTGGAATTTGATCATTCAGTGGGTCTCTTTCTGGAACTTCAATTTCAGAAGTGTTTGGCAGTCTACTTAAGTGATCTTCCACTTGGTTCTCGGATCCCTTCATATCCATGATTTCTATATTGAATTCCTGCAGCAGTATCATCCATCTCACTAACCTTGGTTTAGCATCAACTTTCTTTATCAAGTACCTCAAAGCTACATGATTAGAAAACACAGTGATTTTAGTTCCAAGCAGATATGATCTAAATCTTTCTAAAGCAAAAACAACTAAAAGAACTCTTTTTCCGTGGTTGTATAATTGAATTGGGCCGCATCTAAAGTTCTCGAGGAATATGAAATGACTTGTGGTCTTCCCTCAATTCGCTGAGAAAGGACTGTTCCAACTTCTTGGTTGGAGGCATCACAAAGTAGTTCAAATGGTTCTTCCCAATTTTGTGGCTGCATCACGGGTGGTGAAATCAATCTCTTCTTCAAATAATCAAAGGATTCCCTACATGCACCATTGAAATCCAAATCAGCATCTTTAAAAATTAATCTAGAGAGAGGGAGAGAAATCTTACTGAAATCTTTGATAAACCTCCTGTAGAATCCTGCATGTCCTAAAAATTATCTAACATGTTTCACACAATTAGGGTAAGGCAATGAATTTATCACTTCAATTTTTGATTTATCCACTTCAATTCCATTTTGGTAAATGACATGACCAAGAACAATTCCTTTTTGAACCATGAAATAACACTTTTCAAAATTTAAAACAAGATTTTTTTCAATGCAAGTTTTCAAAACTTTTTCCAGATTTTTCGAACAATGATCAAAAGAATCTCAAAAAACTGTGAAATAATCTAAGAAAACTTCCAAGATATTTTCAATGTGATCAGAAAATATACTCACCATGCACCTCTGGAATGTACCTGGAGCATTACATAATCCAAATGGCATTCTTTTATATGAAAAAGTACCAAAAGGGCATGTAAATGTCGTCTTCTCTTGATCCTCGGGAGCAATGGGTACCTCGAAGTAACCTGAAACTCCATCCAAAAAAATAATAATAATGAGTTCTCCCTACCAATCTTTCTAACATCTGGTCAATGAAGGGGAGGGGAAATGATCTTTTCGAGTGACCTGATTCAATTTCCTAAAATCAATGCACACTCTCCAGCTATTTTGAATTCTCATAGTGATTAACTCATTCTATTCATTCCTCATAGTGTTCAGGCCAGTTTTTTTTGGAACGACATGTATAGGGATGATCTACTGCGCATGTGAAATGGGATAGATGATCCCAGCTTCCAAGAGCTTCTCGATCTCCTTCTTCACAACCTCCATCAAGGTGGGATTTAGTCTCCTTTGGGGTTGTCTAACAGGTTTAGAATCTCCCTCAACAAAAATTCCATGTGAGCATATTTTTGGGTTAATTCTTGGGATATCACCTAAGCTCCATCCAATTGCCTGGAAATTCTCTCTCAATAGCTCAATAAATGATTTTTCTTGGGTTTTAGAAATATTATTAGAAATTATCACTGGTTGTTTCTCTCGATCCCTAAGGTATACATATTTTAAATCAGTGGGGAGTGGTTCGAGTTCCAGATTAGGGGGATGCTCAAGGGATGAGACTAAATTGACGTTTTCCACTTCCAAATTTTGGACCTCCTGCACACAAGAAACCATATCATCTTCCTCATTATTTGAAAAATCATCAAAGAAATCAGATTTTACCTCTTCCTCCAACATGAAGTCAAAATCTCCAACATGTTCAGCATCCACATGTTCAATGATATTTCCAAGGGAAGAAGTCTCTCCTATGTCTAAGAATTCATAGAGCATACCTGATTCTTCAATTGGTTCTGCACCAACTTCATGAGAAAGAGAAAAGAGGGAGTGATCATCTGATGGATGCCTCAGTGATTCAAAAATATTGAAGTGGATCATGATCGTTCCAAACTCTATGGTGAGTGTCCCCTTGTGGACATTGATGATGGTTCTGGCTGTCTTCAAGAAAGGTCTCCCCAAAATGATGGGTGAATGTGACAGGCTCCTATCTTCTTCCATATTGAGCACATAGAAGTCATCTAGGAATAAGAGACCTTTGACTTTCACAAGGACATCCTCCAAAACTCCTGCCGGAAAAACTGTGGATCTGTTTGCAAGCTAGAACACCACTCTTGTGGGCTTCAATTCTCCCATCTGCAAAGAAGTGTATACCGAGTGAGGCAATACATTAATTGAAGCACCTAAATCACACAAAGCATTAGTGAAATTTAATGAACCAATGGTGCATGGAATGGAAAACGTACCTGGATCTTGACATTTGGTTGGAATCTGTGGCGTGATAAGGGCTGAGACACTTCTTCCCAAGTTTATTATTTCATTCCCATGAAGCCTTCTCTTTTTGGTGCAATGATATTTCAAAATTTTTGCATACCTTGGATTTTTTTTAACAGCTTCAAGTAGGGGGATATTGATTTCCACTTTCTGGAAGGTTTCCAGAATTTTTTTTTGAAGTGCTTCTTCATGAAATTTCTTTGATTCGATCATCCTTGTTGGAAATGGTGGGGGTAATTATTTCTTCTCCCTTTGTTTTCTTTGCATTGGTGTTTCTTGTTTCTTATTCTATGGCCTATCCTTATCCTCCTCCTCTTCCTTTTCATCTTCTTGGTGGATTCTGACAAGACTTTTTGAATCATTCTCCCTCAGAATAGGTGGTATTATTTCATGTTCAGGGTTGGATGGAGGTGGGATTTCTTTTCCACTTCTTATTATGATTGCACTAACATTCTCTTTAGGATTTGGCACTGTTTGGGATGGAAGCTTCCCTGGATTCTTGGACATTATTTCAGCAAGACTTCCCATTGTGTCTGCTAGCTTGTCAACCTTATCTGCTAGTCCCTCATACTTGGATTGTAGTTGTTCCACAGAAGGTTGTGTGCTCGTGGATGGTTGTTCATATGTCTTTCTTTGGAATGGTGGTGGTGAAAAGATTGTTGTTGTTGGGAGGGCTCTTTATAAGATTGTTGGAATGGAGGGGGGTTCTGGTATTGCTGCTGGTGGTAAGGAGGTTGACTGGGGTGCTGGTTAAATGGTCTCATCTGGTTTTGATGGTTCTCATACCCTTGTTGGGCATGCAGTTGATTTTGTTGGAATTGTCTTGGTTGAAAGGTCGCAGCACAGTATTCTTTCCCTTGTATCTCAGGGCACTGGTCAGTATAATGAGTTGAAGAATAACATAAACCACATACCTGAGCTGAAGCTTGTTGTCCATTTTCTTGTGTTATAGCCATTTAACGAAATAACCTTTCAAGGTCATCAACTTTGGTTTCAATCAATGTAGATGAATCATATGTTTTTACCTCATGTATCCCCTGAGTTTCCATTCCTCTTAGTCCAAATTGTTGTGAGTTTTGAGCAATCTTCTCAATTAGTATTCTGATATCTGCATAAGACTTGTCAATCAGGGACCCCCCCCCCCCGACGAGGCATCTAGAATATTTCAATCATTATCCATAAGTCCTTAGTAGAAGAACACAAGGAATTGGTGTTCCTCTATTTCATGATGTGGGTAGCTGGAACATAGCTTCTTGATGTGCTCCCAGTACTCGTAGAGGGTTTCTCTAGTTGATTGTCGTATGATGTAAATCTCCTTCTAGATGGAAGTGCTCCTCGGTGTGGGAAAGAATATTTGCATGAAACATCTTTTTTAGGTCTTCCCAATCACTGACCTCCCCTGGTTGTAGGTTGTACAACTATTCTTTAGTTGTTCCTTCAAGTGAGAAGGGGAATTCCCTCCACTGAAATTGGTCTTCGGGTGCTCCTCTTGGCCTGAAGCTTGAGCAAGTGTATCTGAATTCTTGCATGTGCCGATTTGGATCTTCCCCTGTAAGACCATGAAACATTGGAAGCACAAGAATCATATTGACACTAAATTCAAAATCATTTGGTTCAGTGGGTGAAATTAGTTGGTTATTTTGAATGGAAAATTGTGGTGCACATAGATCACACAGGGTTTGGTTGGGATTTTTATCCATGATTTCAGGTTCAGAGTGAACACTAAGATTTTCACTTGAATATGAGAGATCTATTTCTTCAATGATTTCAGGTAGATTTCTTTTTCTTAGTTGGGTTAATGTTCTTTCAATTTCTGGATCAAATTCAATTAATGGTTCTTTTGAGGTGCGGGTCATTCCATTTTATTTTTTTGTTGTTGCACTTCCTCCCCGGCAACGGCGCCAAGTTTGACGCATTCCTGTCATAGGGTGTGGAAAAACAATTATTTTATAAGTTAAAATGTAGTTAAGTGGTTGTCCTAGGATGTCTCCTGAAGAGGAGTGCACACAAAACGAGTTGTCACTTTAAAATGAGGGTAAAAAAATGTTTTGTTTTTGAAATAAAATTTGAAATTAAAATGATTGAAAAACTATGATATTTAAAAGGGTGATTAGGTCGGGGTTGGTTTCCTAATTGTAATTCTATCCTTGTTCAATTTAATTAAAACCTCTTCTTCTTTTTTGATTAAAGTGAGTTTCCACAACCGTTTCCTCTCACTTCCTTGGTGAAATTATTATTGTGAGAGAAAACCATACCAAGATCTTGGTTTGGTCAACTCTCTTTCCTTGTGTAAAATAGTTATATTGAATATCCTTAATTGAAATGGGAAATACCCGATCGGGTTTTTTTATCCCAACCAATCAAGAACATTCACTACACCTTTTACACGTACTGATGATCGTCGAGTACTTCACCACTAATTCTGGGTTTATTCCATCATATATAAACCAGAAATTAGTGGAGGGAGATATTGATTATTTTACAAGACAAAAATAAATAACGGAATTAATAATCAAGAACAACCGAACTTGATAATAAAATCTTCTATAAGTAATTGAAAAACATCTTTGAAGAAGAAATAAATTTATTCAATTGCGTCCAAGAACTCAAGCATTACAATGTAGGAAACCAACCCTTCCCCAATCACTCCAAATGTTTAACCCACCATGGTAAGTGTAATCGAGATGAATGAGGATGAATAAGGCATTATTAAAATATGAAAAAGAAAAGAAATAAAAAAGAAAACCGAAAAGATCTTCTTCTTGGTGTCCTGGAAGGAATGGGATGGAGAATGGATGCTTTGAGATAGTGGAGCTCTCCTCCTTTTATAGCCAGAATGTTTCCCCCAAATGTTGATGCGTTTTATCCCCATAAATTACATATTCATGCATTGATCCCTTCTTTAATGCTGTGCATAATTTCCTTGTCCGTGTCCCCTCAAAATCTCACCGGATTTGGACATGTCTTCTGAGAGTTATGACCGTTTTACTTTGAGCATTTATTCTGTCCAGTCAGACTCTCCAAAACGAAATCCTCCAGATTAGGGTGATTTAATCACCCCATAAACGGCCAATTCACTCGTTTTTTCCTTCCTGAAAGATGCTCCAAAACTCCTTGCGCGTCAACCCACTGAAGTTCACAACATTGGGGCCCACTATGGACGAGTTATGGATCCCACACGAAAACTTGGCAGAACTGCAAACAGTTTTCTTTTGCCCATTTGTGAGCTTCTTTTGAGCTTCCTTATGGCCGATTCAGCTTTTAATCCAAAAATAGTAAATGAATTCCTGGATGTTGGGAATCTTGAAAAGAAAGAATTTTTCAATTTGGATCAATGTAGATAATGTTGCAGACAAACTACAGAAATAAGTTAAAACTGTTAAAACTCCAAAATGGCCAATTTTTACTATTTAACTCAAAATAACACCATTATCATAAAAATGAAACAATTCATCTTAGAGGAACAATTTTGTGGGTTTAAAACAATGATTTTCAATATAAATTAATTGAAAATATTTTCCCTATCAATTCCCCTACACTTAGCACTTGGACTCCTGGACAAGTAAAAATCAAATGAAATCAAATCCAAAACACATATCAATGAGATCTATCAAATCAATTTCAAGAAACAAAAAGATATCATGCCTCATCAAAAAAAGTTATTTCAAATCCCCCATTTAAAATTTTATTATATTTCCACTTCATTTCTTTTCCCATGCACACAAATCACCTACCTCACATGAATTTTCTCTCATCTCACAAATGTAAATGTTGAACAAGGGTTTTCTCATCGAAACTCACACAAAAGTCACCATAGGCTTGATAACTTCCTACTTCTCTGCCCGATATGAGTCCAGGACATGTGTTTCTCATGAGGACATTTCAGGGTTGTTCTGTGGCTTCTGGTTGGTAGGATTTAGATGTTAAAAGTTCTGAGGCCAAAAAAGGAAGGCATGTCTCTTATTGAAGCAAAATTGCAAGACTCTAATTTTCACTCAAATATGGTTTCTTTCACTTCCCCTTTGTTGATAATAGGCACCATCATCATTCAATCAGATTAGCAGCAAACATTTAAATCTTTCCAAACATGATTTTTTAAAGCTCTAGATAGGCACCACTTTCTTATTACATTGGAAGCTCTCGAAAGGCAGAGATTCAGTTGTCATAAAAACTCCAGAAAAGGAACAGCTTTCAACAGAATAATTTTTCAGCATCATACACATCTCTTCCACAATTTATTTTCCACACAAAGTATAACCAAATGAGGTAGTACACCACAAGTCATCTTCTCCCACACTTAAGTTCAGCTAGATTATGCAATTTTACTTCAAGAGCAGGAAGGATAGGGAAAATTGTCTTGTAATGCGGCTAACCTAACAGGCAATTCATGGCTACTAGGGGTCACAATGAAGGATAAATGTAAAGGTGGGCCATAATGAAAATGATTATTTTGAAAAGGGGGTTTCAAAACAAATAAATGCCTCAATCATTTAAAACACACGTACCCCAACCCTCACGTTTTGAAAGGAATAAATCAAATTCTGGTTAATGCAAGCATGGTCTGGTTCTCTCAAGAAATGAGGTGAATGAAAAGAATATGACAAAAATGGTTCAGAAGCCTCACAGGAAAGTGATTTCAAAGATATAGATAGTGAAATATGGCATGGGATTCAAAAATCAGTGTACTTTTCATGAAATTCCAAAAAAATTGAACTTGAAACAAATTCATTTCAGCATTCATTTAAGCTGAGTTTCATGAAATAGATTGGTTCACTCATTGAAATGGGTTTCAAAAATGGTATTGATAATCATTTCAGCTGAAAAGATTCAGAAACGCACCAAAAATTGAAAAATAAACACACAAGAATTTGAAAACACACAATTTTTTATTTTTTTATTTTTTTTGAAAACAAACATCAAATGAAAATCCAATACTACAAAGGTTCCCTCCCCTTCACTTACCTTATGCAGTGTCCTTGATGCATTCAAGAGGATTTAACATGTAATTAGATTTCTGATTGAATCACAACAACAAGAAAATGTGAAGGAGAGGTACAACCTGATGGATCTTATTGATAAATAGATTGGAGGAGCGTGATCTCCTCCACTGGCTCTGATAGCATGGTCCCAAAGAATTTCTTCAACCTATGTCCATTCACAGTGAATGGATCCTGCTCTCCATCCTTCATAATCATCACATCACCAAAAGGATATACATGAGTAACAATAAATGGACCTTCCCATCTAGAACGAAGTTTACCTGGCATCAGCTTGAGTCTTGAGTTGAATAATAACACTTTATCTCCAGGAGAGAAGTCTTTTGGTCGGATCAGCTTGTTATGGGCCACTCATGTTCTTTATTTGTAAATCCTAGAATTTTCAAATGCTTCCCTTCTTATTTCATCCAGCTCTTGCAACTTCAATCTTCACTCCTTACCAGCACTTTCAGGGTCCAAATTCATTTTCCTCACAGCCCAATACGCCTTATGCTCCAATTCCACAGGTAGGTGGCAGCTTTTCCCATAAATCAGCCTATATGGACTCATTCCAATTGGGGTTTTGTAGGCTGTCCTGTAAGCCCATAAGTTATCATCCAACATTTGTCTCCAATCCTTCCTGTTTGGATTAACGGACTTTTCCAAAATTCAGTTGATTTCCCTGTTTGAAACTTCATCTTTCCCGTTAGTCTGTGGATGATAGGGAGTTGATGTTTTATGATGCACCCCATAATTATTCAGCAATGTCTCCATTCTCAAATTGCAGAAGTGAGTCCCTTGATCACTGATGATTGCTCTGGGAACTCCAAACCTACAAAATATGTTAGACCTGACAAAATCACAAACATCTTTTTCATCGTCAGTTCTGGTTGCTTTTGATTCCACCCATTTGGAAACATAATCAACTACAAGCAAGATATAATAATTTTCAAATGAAATCAGGAAAGGTCCCATAAAATCTATCCCCCAAACTTCAAAAATGTCATAAAAATTGAATGGATTTTGGTGCATTTCTTGTCTCTTTGAAATATTTCCTGAAAACTGACATTTTTCACATATTTTGCAAAATTCATGAGCATCTTTAAAAATGGTAGGCCAATAAATTCCAGATTCTAAAACCTTCCTTGCCGTCCTCTGAGGTCCAAAGTAGCCTCCACAAGCTAATGTGTGACAAAAATCAAAGACCGATTTAACTTCACTTTCAGGTAAACATCTTCTTATTACTTGATCATTGCAAAAATTCTAATGGAAAGGATAATCACAAATGTAATATCTAGATTCAGATTTATGTTTTTGAATTTGGTGAGAATTGAAATGAGATGGGACCTGAGATCTTACTAGAAAATTGACTATGTCAGCATACCAAGGCACTTCTCCTTCAATCAAATACAACTGCTCTCCTGGAATTTGATCATTCAGTGGGTCTCTTTCGGGAACTTCAATTTTAGCAGTGTTTGGCAGTCTACTTAAGTGATCTGCCACTTGGTTCTCAGATCCCTTCTTATCCTTGATTTCTATATTGAATTACTACAGTAGTATCATCCATCTCACTAACCTTGGTTTAGCATCAGCTTTCTTCATCAAGTACCTCAAAGCTACATGATCAGAAAACACAGTGATTTTAGTTCCAAGAAGATATATTCTAAATCATTCTAAAGCCAAAACAACTACAAAGAACTCTTTTTCCGTTGTTTTATAATTTAATTGGGCCGCATCTAATGTTCTCGAGGCATATGAAATGACTTGTGGTCTTCCCTCAATTCACTGAGAAAGGACTGCTCCAACTGCTTGGTTAGAGGCATCATAAAGTAGTTCAAATGGTTCTTCCCAATTTGGAGGCTGCATCACAGGTGGTGAAATCAATCTCTTCTTCGACTCATCAAAGGATTCCCTACATGCAACATTGAAATCAAAATCAGAATCTTTCAAAAGTAATCTTGAGAGAGGGAGAGAAATCTTACTGAAATCTTTGATAAACCTCCTGTAGAATCCTGCATGTCCTAAAAATGATCTAACATGTTTCACACATGTAGGGTATGGCAATGAATTTATCACTTCAATTTTTGATTTATCCACTTCAATTCCATTTTGGGAAATGAAATGACCATGCGAAATTCCTCTTTGAACCATGAAATGACACTTTTCAAAATTTAAAACAAGATTTTTTTCAATGCAGGTTTTCAAAACCTTTTCCAGATTTTTCAAACAATGATCAAAAGAATCTCCAAAAACTGTGAAATCGTCTAATAATAATTCCAACCAATTTTCAATGTGATCAGAAAATATACTCACCACGTACCTCTAGAATGTACCTAGAGCATTACATAATCCAAATGGCATTCTTTTATATGCAAAAGTACCAAAAGGTCATGTAAATGTCGTCTTCTCTTGATCCTCGGGAGCAATGTGTCCCTGGAAGTAACCTGAAAGTCCATCAAAAAAGAAATAATGAGTTCTACCTAGAAATATTTCTAACATCTGGTCAATGAAGGGGATGGGGAAATGATCTTTTCGAGTGACATGGTTCAATTTCCTAAAATCAATGCACACTCTCCAGCTGTTTTGAATTCTCATAGGGATTAACTCATTCTTTTCATTCCTCACAGTGGTCAGGCCAGTTTTTCTGGAACGACATGAATAGGGCTGACCCACTGTGAATATCAAATGGGATAGATGATCCCAGCTTCCAAGAGCTTCTCAATATCCTTCTTCACAACCTCCGTCAAGGTGGGATTCAGTCTCCTTTGGGGCTGTCTAACAGGTTTGGAATCTCCCTCAACAAAAATTATATGTGAGCTATTTTTTGGGTTAATTCCTGGGATATCACCTAAGATCCATCCTATTTCCTGGACATTCTCTCTCAATAGCTCAATCAATGATTTTTCTTGGGTTTTAGAAAGAATATTAGAAATTATCACTGGCAGTTTCTCTCCCTCCCTATGGTATACATATTTTAAATCAGTGGGGAGTGGTTTGAGTTCCAGATTAGGGGGATGCTCAAGGGGTGAGACTAAATTGACGTTTTCCACTTCCAAATTTTGGACCTCCTGCACACAAGAAACCATATCATATTCCTCATTATTTAAAAAATCATCAAAGAAATCAGATTTCACCTCTTCCTCCCACACGAAGTCAGAATCTCCAACTTATTCAGCATCCACATGTTCAACGATATTTCCAAGGGAAGAAGTCTCTCCTAAATCTAAGAATTCATAGAGCATACCTGTTTCTTAAATTGGTTCTACACAAACTTCAAGAGAAAGCAAAAAGAGGAAGTGATCATCTGATGGATGCCTCATGGATTCAAAAATATTGAAGTGGGACGTGCTCTCTCCGAACTCCATGGTGAGTGTCCCCTCATGGACATTGATGATGGTTCTGGCTGTCTTCAAGAAAGGTCTCCCCAAAATGATGGGTGAATGTGACAGGCTCCTATCTTCTTGCATATTGAGCACATAGAAGTCAGGTGGGAATAAGAGATCTTTGACTTTCACAAGGGCATCCTCCAAAACTCCTACAGGAAAAAATGTGGATCTGTTTTCAAGCTGGACCACCACTCTTGTGGGCTTCAATTCTCCCATCTACAAAGAAGTGTATACCGAGTGAGGCAATACATTAATTGAAGCACCTAAATCACACAAATAAGTATTGAAATTTAATGAACCAGTGGTGCATGGAATGGAAAACGTCCCTAGATCTTGACATTTGGTTGGAATCTGTGGTGTGATAAGGGCTGACACACTTCTTCCCAAGTTGATTCTTTCATTTCCATGAAGCCTTCTCTTTTTGGTGCAAAGATTATTCAAAATTTTTGCATACCTTGGAATTAGTTTAACAGCTTCAAGTAGGGGGATATTGATTTCCACTTTCTAGAAGGTGTCCAAAATTTCTTTTTGAAGTGCTTCTTCATGCAATTTCTTTGATTCGATCATCCTTGTTGGAATAGTGGTGGTAATTATTTCTTCTCCCTTTGTTTTCTTTGCATTGGTGTTTCTTGTTTCTTATTCTATGGCCCATCCTTCTCCTCCTCCACTTCCTTTTCATCTTCTTGGAGGATTCTTACAAGACTTTTTGAATCATTCTCCCTCATAATAGGTGGTATTATTTCAGGTTCAGGGTTGGATGGAGGTGTGATTTCCTTTCCACTTCTTGTTATGATTGCACTAACATTCTCTTTAGGATTTGGCACTGTTTGGGATGGAAGCTTCCCTGGATTCTTGGACATTATTTCAAAAAGACTTCCCACTGTGTCTGCTATCTTGTCAACCTTATCTGCTAGGCCCTCATACTTGGATTGTAGTTGTTCCACATAAGGTTGTGTGCTGGTGGATGGTTGTTCATATGTATTTCTTTGGAATGGTGGTGGATGAAAATATTGTTGTTGTTGGAAGGGATGTTTATAAGATTTTTGGAATGGAGGGGGGTTCTGGTATTGCTGCTGGTGGTAAGGAGGTTGACTGGGGTGCTGGTTAAATGATCTCATCTGGTTTTGTTGGTTCCCATATCCTCGTTGGGCTTGCAATTGATTTTGTTGGAATTGTCTTGGTTGAAAGGCCGCAACACAGTATTCTGTCCCCTTTATCTCAGGGCACTGGTCAGTATAATTAGTGGAAGAATAACATAATCCACATACCTAAGATGAAGCTTGTTGTCCATTTTCTTGTGTTACAGCCATTTAACGGACTAACCTTGCATGGTCATAAACTTTGGTTTCAATCAATGTAGATGAATCAGATGTTTTTACCTCATGTATCCCCCTGGTTCCCATTCCTCTTAGTCCAAATTGTTGTGAGTTTTGAGCAATCTTCTCAATTAGTATTCTGATATCTGCAGGAGACTTGTCAATCAGGGACCCCCCTGATGAGGCATCTAGAATATTTCGATCATCATAAATAATTCCTTGGTAGAACAACACAAGGAATTGGTGTTCCTCTATTTCTTGATGTGGGCAGCTGGAACATAGCTTCTTGAAGCGCTCCCAGTACTCGTAGAGGGTTTCTCCAGTTGATTGTCGTATGATGTAAATCTCATTCTTGATAGCAGCGCTCCTCGATGTGGGAAATAATCTTTGCATGAAAATTTTTTTAGGTCTTCCCAATCACTGATCCCCCTGGTTGCAGGTTGTACAACCATTCTTTAGTTGTTCCTTCAAATGAGAAGGGGTATGCCCTCCACTGAAATTGGTCATCGTGGGCTCCTCTTTGCCTGAAGCTTGAGCAAGTGTATCTGAATTCTTGCATATGCCGATTTGGATCTTCTCCTGCAAGACCATGAAACTTTGGGAGCACATGAATCATATTGACACGTAATTCAAAATCATTTGGTTCAATGGATGCAATTAGTTGGTTATTTTTAATGGCAAATTGTGGTGCACATAGATCATGCAGGGTTTGGTTGGGATTTTTGGCCATGATTTCAGGTTCAGAGTGAACACTAAGATTTTCACATGAATCTGAGAGATCTATTTCTTCAAAGATTTATAGAATATTTCTTTTTCTTAGTTTGGTTAATGTTCTTTCAATTTCTAGATCAAATTCAATTAATGGTTCTTATGAGGTGTGGGTCATTCAATTTTATTTTTTTGTTGTTGCACTGCCTCCACTCAACGACGCCAAGTTTGACACACGCTTGTCGTAGGGCATGGAAAAACAATTATTTCCTAAGTTAAAATGTAGTTAAGTGGTTGACCTAGGATGTCTCCTAAAGAGTAGTGCACACAAAACGAGTTGTCACTTTAAAATGAGGGTAAAAAAATGTTTTGTTTTTGAAATAAAATTTGAAATTAAAATGATTGAAAAACTATGATATTTAAAAGGGAGATTAGGTCGGGGTTGGTTTCCTAATTTTAATTCTATCCTTTCTCAATTTAATTCAAACCTCTTCTTCTTTTTTGATTAAAGTGAGTTTCCACAATCGTTTCCTCTCACTTCATTGGTGAAATTATTATTGTGAGAGAAAACCTTTCCAAGATCTTGGTTTGGTAAACTCTCCTTCCGTGTGTAAAATAGTTGTATTGAATATCCTTAATTGAAATGGGAAATACCCAATCGGGTTTTTTTATCCCAAACAATCAGGAACATTCACTACACCTTTTACATGTACTGAAGATCATTGAGTAATTACCACTAATTAATGGTTTATTCCATCGTATATAAACTAGAAATTAGTTGAAGAAGATATTGATTCTTTTACCAAAGAAAAAATAAATAATGGAATTAATATTCAATAACGATCAAACTTGAAAATAAAATCCGCTATAAGAAATTGAAAAACAACTTTGAAGAAGAATGAAATTTATTCAATTGCGTCCAAGAACTCAACCATTACAATGTAGGAAACCAATCCTTCCCCAATCACTCCAAATGTTTACCCCACCATGGTAAGGGTAATCGGGATGAATGGGGATTAAGAAGGAATTATAAAACAATGAAAAAGAAAAGAAATAAAAAATAAAACCAAAAAGAGCTTCTTCTTGGTTTCTCGGAAGGAATGGGATGGAGAATGGATGCTTTGAGAGGGTGGAGCTCTCCTCCTTTTATAGCCAGAATTTTTCCCCCGAATGTTGACGCGGTGTAGACCAATTAAATGACATCTTCACGCGTTTATCCCTTCTTTAATGTTGTTCATAATTCCCTTGGCCATGTCCCCTCAATATCTCAGCGGATGTGGACATGTATTCCGAGAGTTATGACCATTTTACTTTGAGCATTTATTCTGTCCAGTCAGACTCTCCAAAACGAAATTCTCCAGATTAGGATGATTTACTTACCCCATAAACGGCCACTTCACTCGGTTCTTCATCCATTAAAGATTCTCCAAAACTCCTTGCGCGTCCACCCACCGAATTTCACAATATTTGGGCCCACCAAGGATGAGTTATGGATCCCACACCAAATCTAGGAAGAACTGCAAATAGTTTTCTTTCGCCCACTTGTGAGCTTTTTTTGTGCTTCCATATGGCCGATTCAGCTTTTAGTCCCAAAATACTAAATGAAGCCCTGGATGTGTAAAATCTAGAAAAGAAATAATTTTTCAATTTTGATAAATTTAGATAATGTTATGGCCAAACTACATAAATATGTTAAAATTGTTAAAACTCCAAAATGGCCAATTTTTACTATTCAACTCAAAATAACACCATTATCATAAAAATGAAACGATTCATCTTAGAGGAACAATTTTGTGGGTTTAAAACAATGATAGTCAATATAAATTAATTGAAAATATTTGATCTATCATGGATAATGGAATGA